>CM071720.1:20741128-20751791 GCA_036630335.1 Physaria fendleri | reverse complement strand
ATGATAAATCGAGAGAGAAATAGAGAACGTCACATTGATATCTAGGGCCAACCATAGACCGACACTTGGCGGAGAAATGCCATGTCAGCAAAATCAACCATGTTGGACTCGCTTGCTTTTTTAAATCGAGAGAGAAATAGAGAACGTCACATTGATATCTAGGGCCAACCATAGACCGACACTTGGCGGAGAAATGCCATGTCAGCAAAATCAACCATGTTGGACTCGCTTGCTTTTTATAGTATACTAGATTATCACCCGTATTTAAACACGGGTTGAAGTTGATTTTAATATTTAAAATTATTATTAGTAACATAAATAAAATATTCAACACTTGATATCTTATTCAGAACCTATCCCAAAAAATGTCAAATCCGAGTTCAAACCAATTTATAAAATTAAATGTACAATAAATTTTCTTTTATACTCGAATAAGTGAACTTAAAAATGAAAATATCCAAAAGAAATTAATTAATTTTATCAACATACTTTTGCTTTTACGTTTTGAGATTAATATACCTTAATTATATAAAACTCGAAACTAAATTAATTGCTATAAGTACATGGATAATATATTTTTCTATACCTAAATAACTGAATCCAATCTCGAATTGAAGCCAATAATTAACTTTATCAACATACCTTTTTATTATGTTTTGCATAGTATATAATAGATTAATATACTTTAATTATATAAAAATCGAAACTAAACTAAATGCTATAAGTACATGAATAATATATTTTTCTATATCTAAATATCTGAGCTCAAACTCAAATTGAAACCAATACCCGTGGTATCGATTTTTACATTTTTTATACATGAAAATCAAATTCAAATCCAATATTTATGAATACCCACAGTAAATAATAATTTTTTTTCTGTGGCATTATATTGTAATACTTTGAAAATCAAAAGCTTGTTTCAATTTTGTACTTCGCAAATATTATATAAGATATATATATNACAAATTAATAGATACCGAATTTGGTATTTTAAATTTAAATTTAGTGATTATCTCTAGCACGAAGAATTATATATATTGTCGGTAAGAATGAACAAAATATTCAATACCAGATATCTGATTTAGAACCATGCAAAAATGTCAAAATCGAGTTCGAATCAATTCATATAATTATAGTCAAAAATTAAAATTCAAATCCGATATTTTTGAATACCCGTAAATACTCAATTTCTTAATCAATTTTATCAATATATTATGTATTTATGTTTTACATATATATAATTAAATTTTCATTTTTCAATATGGAGATAGATTTTTAAAGTTATTCAATTTTCTTACATAACATGAGATTTTTTTTTTTTAATTTCGCTTTTGATTTTAAAAGAGTTTCTAAAAGTAGATATAATACAAAAACTTATATATATATATATATATTGTTACTTTAGTAGGATTTTTTTTTATAATATATTCATTTTAGAAATTTGGTATTCAAATTTAAATTTAGTGATTATCTCCAAGAAAAAAGTTAAAACAAAAATTTGGTATTCAAATTTAAATTTAGTGATTATCTCCAAGAAAAAAGTTAAAACAAATAGATACCCAAATTTAAATAAATTTGTTCCTTATTATCTCTATCACGAAGAATATTTTCAGATATTTAAAGAAATTCATTCTAATATACTTAAATTTAATTAATATACAGCGACCTACTTTTCGAAAACTAAAAATATTTTTTTTTTCTAAATTTTAAATTAATATAAAAATATATTAGTTAATCCAAAAAAATTAGTTAAATACCTAAAAATAGGTTAGATTTCGTAAAAATATGGTCCATTTCGTGAAAATAGGTTTTCCTATATAAATATTTAATATATATTCTATTAATAGATAAAACTATTAGTTATTTGTTTTAAACTAAATCTTTTATAAATTTTTTAATTTAAAATTCTTTTTCATAATGGCATCACATTGTAAATATGTTCAAAACAAAGGTTTCTTTGAATTTTGTACTTCCCAATTAATATATAAGATTATAGTATATGGTTTTATAGTCTTTGTTATTCAAATTTTCGTATGGTTCAATGTTGTATATAAGCCATACTTTGTACAGAGTTTAATTATTCAATAAGAGTGACTTTATTTACCTCTGGTAATATATGTTGTATATAAGCCATACTTTGTACAGAGTTTAATTATTCAATAAGAGTGACTTTATTTACCTCTGGTAATATGGTATCAGAGCGTAACAAACTTCTCTGAGGCGATCAAGTTCTTCCTCCATTATCGAAATTAAGAATTGAATAATGTCACGCCAATTCTCCGAGCCTCATGCACTTCATCTCTCTTACAAGACAGATTAGTTTTTTGTGTTGTTTTTTTTTGCTTGCTTCTGTATAACTCTCTTAAATCACTTTGTATTGATCGATAATTCCAATTAATAATAATATTTTAATTGAATCCTTGAGTTTAATTTTCTACACTATGTTATATCATTGAAAAAATAAAATATATATTTTTGTGAATTTTTTTACCACTTGATTTGTTATTCGATTTATAATGTCATTTTATGAAACTTTATTCGACTGATGATTTTGTATAATATAGTCTATTATAGTATATACTTTTATAGTCTTTGTTATTTCAAGTATTAGACTCTCTTAATAAGTTTAGTATGGTTCAATGTTGTATATAAGCCATACTTTGTACAGAGTTTAATTATTCAATAATAAGTGACTTTATTTACATCTGGTGGTAATATGGTATCAGAGCGTAACAAACTCTTCTGAGGCGATCAAGTTCTTCTTCCATTATTGAGCTTGATCGAGCTCAATCTTCGTCACTATTGTTGATTCCTTCGATTCCAGAGATCTCGATTTGCTGTTTTCTTGAGCTGTTCTTCATCAATTTCACTTTTATCGCTTCCGCACTTCTTCGATGGGAAAACGCAATTGTAAATCTAAATATCGCACTACTACAGCTGATTCGCCGGAGTCAAATGCTTCGATGTCGAAGAAACTCACCGACAAAGGATCAAACTCTCCGTTGAAAGCTCATCGGATCAATACATTTCAGGAATTTGGAAAATCTTCTTCGATTCGAAAACTCAATTCTGAAATGCATCACGGTCACTTTGAGGTATCATTTTCTTCGGATAATATTCATTCTCCTTACCATTTGCATAGCTCAGATCATCCTGACCTAGTTTTAGTTGTTGAACCTCTAGATGAAAGTAATTACAACGTTTGGTTTATCGCTATGACTACTAGCTTAGAAGCTAAGAACAAGCTAGGTTTCTTGGATGGATCAATTGCAAAACCTGCTAAGAATGATGTGTATCATCAGATATGGTGTAGGTGTAATAGCATGGTTAAGTCTTGGCTGTTGAATAGTGTGAGCAAAAAGATCTATGCGAGCATTCTGTATATCAAAAATGCATCCGATATTTGGAGTGATTTACATACCAGGTATCATAAGTCAAATCTGCCTAGATTATACAGGCTCAGACATCAGATTCATTCTTTTCGTCAAGGGAGTTTAGATCTGTCTACCTATCATACTCAGACTCAAACCTTGTGGGAAGAACTATCTCATATTCAACTTACTCCAAGGACAGTGGAAGATCTTCTTGCGGAAAGGGAAACTAACCGAGTTATTGATTTTCTTATGGGATTAAATGACAATTATGAGAACATTAGAAGCAGAATTTTGATGAAGAAGGTTTTACCTACAATGTCAGAAGTTTACAATTTGCTTGATCAAGATGAGAGTCAACGGACTGCAAAGGTGCCTCCTGTCAATGACCTTCGTTCCAGCTGCCTTTCAGGTTAATCAATCCAACAATCAAAAACCTTCAGGACAGTATGACTCCAAGGACAGTGGAAGATCTTCTTGCGGAAAGGGAAACTAACCGAGTTATTGATTTTCTCATGGGATTAAACGACAATTATGAGAACATTAGAAGAAGAATTTTGATGAAGAAGGTTTTACCTACAATGTCAGAAGTTTACAATTTGCTTGATCAAGATGAGAGTCAACGGACTGCAAAGGTGCCGCCTGTCAATGACCTTCCTTCAGCTGTCTTCCAGGTTAATCAATCCAACAATCAAAAGCCTTCTGGACAATCTGCTGGTAATTCTCAACGACGGGACAAGCCTTATTGTACCTTTTGCAAGAAACTGGGACATGTAGAGAGCAAATGCTATTAGAAGCATGGTTATCCTACAAGTTTAAAACCAAACCAGCGTTCTGATGCATCTAATCCCATAGCTGCTAATGTTTCTGCTGATGATGTTGTTCCCATTTCTTCTCAGAGTGCAGGAGACAGTTTTGCTAGAGGTATTAATAATCTTTCTCATGATGAAATACAGAAGTTTATGTCTTTACTTGCAGAGAAACTTCAATCTCCGGATCCTACTTCTACTTCAGTCTTTTGGCCTTATTCCCGAAGGCTTGTACAACATCCAGACATAGGCAGGATTGCGGTTGTGACAGTTAGCCTCTATCCTATATTTTCCCTTAGGTGGAACAAGAAGGGAGATTATCTTCTTAGCGGAAGTGTTGATAAAACTATTGTTGTTTTTGGACGTAAAGGCAGAGGAGTGAAAGCAACAATTTGGGTTTCATTCAGGTACAATTTATTTTCTTTTATTTGAATCTATATTTTATAACCATAAAGACCTTGGATAAAATTGAAAAAGAGGTCCTACACTTGATGTTGATTGGCGCAACAATGCATCATTTGCAACAAGTTCCACGGATAGCATGATCTACTTATGTAAGATTGGAGAAACTTTTAGTCTCTTTATTAGTCAGATTTGTTAGAAGTTCTGATACTTTGTCAGCTGATTATTATATTTTTCTCATGGGGAATGAATGAGGGAGAAGAAGAAGACGAAGGTCATCAAGGAACAAAGAGTTAGATGATGACAGCAATCTCATCATTTGCCGCCTATATTTGGTTTGAACACATTATACAAATGGAACCGCTTCTTTATCTCTGGTTTGATTGTTCATTTGGTTTCTCTATTCTGAATATTGGGTTTGGGGTTTCAAAATTTTCAGACTTGGTGAGATGGATTTGTGAAATCACTTAGGTGTCGAACATTTGAAGTTCCTACCTCTTGGATCTTCTTGATTAGTGTAAGAATAGTAACCTTTCCTTTAATTGTCACAATTTGTTTTTATCAGTATTAGTTTTTTGATCATGGACTGAATTGTGTAGTATCTCTTAGAATTGTGGAAGATGGGTCTATACAAAGATGAATCCCCAACGGGTAGGGTTTATACGGTTTGCGATGAATCAAGTATAGAAATATCATATATGAACCTATAATCATATATATTATTCCTTTATCAAGGTTTGTTGGAGGTTACACTCTTAAATTTTTTCTCTTGCATGCTGGCTCAATTTATTAAAATTTTGAATCTATTTGCTGGTTTCAGAAATTTGATAGTACGTAATGTTCCAGCTTTAGATTGTGGAAAAGGAGTGAGGAAGGCTCAGTGGCACTAGCTCAACGTAGACTCCATGGCCTACCACCTCTTGAAGCAATGTTCAATGACAAGAACCATAAGCTCTCTGAAATAGCTGAACATGCCAAGAGGCGTGCCGAATTTGCTAGGAAAAGCTTCACACTCGAAAAGGTCATGTTGAATCTGTAGTGAAGCTTTAGATTGTGGAAAAGGAGTGAGGAAGGCTCAGTGGCACTAGCTCAACGTAGACTCCATGGCCTACCACCTCTTGAAGCAATGTTCAATGACAAGAACCATAAGCTCTCTGAAATAGCTGAACATGCCAAGAGGCGTGCCGAATTTGCTAGGAAAAGCTTCACACTCGAAAAGGTCATGTTGAATCTGTAGTGAGCTAACACCATTCAACAACACTACACTGTTTAACCAACTTTACTACGATCCATGAGAACCCTAATGAGTAACCAAAAAAAAAGCTATGTATTCTTCTAATATTGTTTTCTAAACTATGTGTAACGAAAAGAAAGCAAAACAAGATATATCATATATTTTCCATTAGATGAAATCTATTATTTATTACTTATGAAAATTAGTTCTCTTCCATTACATTTTTTGCTTAGATTCGGTGGAATACAATTAGGAGCACGACTGATTTGTTTGAAAAATCTTTATCCTTACATGTATATTAATGTGCTAAGATTTTAATCAATCACTGAGGGCTCCAATCTATATTCATAAACATGTTTTTAGGTTAGACTTCTAGGCTTTGTTTAATTAGACTTGATGTAGTTGTACATTAGCTGACCAAAATTGGGCGGTTAGACTTCTAGGCTTTGTTTAATTAGACTTGATGTAGTTGTACATTAGCTGACCAAAATTGGGCTGAAAGCAAAGTAGGTGGGTAACCTTCTTCGATTAGCATAAATAACCTTTTTGTTGTTCATGATGATGATGATGATTTTTACTTTGACAGTTTGATGCATTTGAGCTTCGAAACAGATGGCATCACTGATTTTAAATACAGAAACAACGGTCTTTAAATTTCTTTTCAGTCGTACCTTAAATATGAGATGGATCCTAAAGAGCACCTATTTATGATGATTATCAAATGTTTCTTTTGTTTCGAAACTATATAATTGCATATAGAGAATGATACAAACTCAGAGTTAAATTCCATGTCGTAGATATGTGACTTCAAAAACTGAATTCTGAAATGCGAAACTAAAATACACGAATGATCTTTTAATCACTTGTATGGTTTATAATGTGAATGACCATATGAAAATAAACCGGCATGTAATGCGGGTCTACTTATTAAGATACGAGAGAGATGCTTACGTGTTAAGGCTAAACCATAAGAAAAAGGAATATTGAATACAGAATTCAAAGAATTAATCCAAAGATTAGATGAATTAAGAGTATGAAATCATTTGATTAGACAAGTGGGTGTAGGTCAGATGGTAACCACACTTCACCTCTGGCTTATAGATCAGGGGTTCGAATCATAAAGGGGGTGTAGGTCAGATGGTAACCACACTTCACCTCTGGCTTATAGATCAGGGGTTCGAATCATAAAGGGGTCAAAATTTAACATTCATACAAAAAAAAAGAAATCATTTGATTAACAAAATCAAACAAAAAAAAGGAGCAAATTGATCAAAACATTGTCACTCTATGTCCCCTCATTTTTAACTTTTCTATATTTAAACGTATTCATGTTACATTAAGATCATCACATGTTCTCTTCTAGAGAGAGCAGAGGATTAAGCAAAGACTTGTATAATCTTCTTCTTCTAAACTTCAGTAAGAGAAGAAGGAAACAAAACCTCAAAAGTGACGAAATGGTTTCCTTTCTTCGTACCATGGTGAAGTGGCATTCCTTCTCCTTTGAACTTCTTCACTTCCTTTGGCTTTGTTATCCCCTGTCCTCACACAAATATTAGATCATCATAGTCACTGGTTTATGTGTAGGAGAAGAATATTAGTGTTTTACCTTGGAATTTATGTCAACTTCGTGATCATCTAAGTGTTTGAATGATTTCTCAAAACCAACCAGTGCTTCAACCTGAAGAAGAGAGATTTGATAGAATCAGAAAATGCATCAATTGGTCTAAGTATGTAGAGGTACATTAGTAGTTTCAGGAATTTGTTTACCAGTGTTATGTTAACGGTCATGTGTAGGTCGTTGCCATCTCTTCGGAAACGGTTGTGTGATACAGTTCTGATTCAGAACTGTCAAACGTACAAAAATGGTTTATTCTCTCTTGTTCTTGAAGTTTAGTGAAATCAAGGATTAGGGAAACATGGAGAAGAGTCTAACCTTAAGGTCACCAGGTTCACCGTCGAGAATGGGTTCACCATCTTCATAGAAAGAAACTTCCTGAAAAAAGTATTTGTTATGAAGAACAATGAGTTAAAGAGCTACTATGAAATGTAGGGTTGTATAGTTTACAGATTTACTTCTCCATCTTTCATTCCTTTCTCGATATCAACTGTCACAAAGTATCCCTCCCGTTCGAATTTAACATTAGGACATTTGTCACAGACCTGAGGGTGGGAACAAGAGGAAATGTCCTTAAAACTAGTAGAACAAAGAGATCTGCAAGACTTGAATAGATTTGCGCCTTACCTCTTCTGTCATTTGTTGAAACATTCCAGGACCAATTTGTCTGTGATAGACCTCGTTCCTGCAATTACACTTCCTCTTTCTAGGAGCTGGTTTCATTACATACTTCTCCCACCATACCTGATCATTTAAAAGTGAGACAACAGACCATGGTCTCTTGCAATGTGACTACAGTGAAGAAGTTTGGAGACTGGTCATGTTTAGACTTTGTGGTTCAGCATGCTCTTTCATTGATTGGGGAACGATGGTGACTTGGCTACTGTCTTCTTCTCCTGCAACGCCAAAACTACTGAAGAGACTAGTCTCTCAATTCAAATCACAATTTATGTTCTGTGACGTGAAAGAAATTCAACGACATTCAATGGTACAACGACATTCAGCAGCATTGGTTCAAAAATATTGTGTTAACTTATCGTCCTACATACACATAGTGATGTTGAAGAAGGAGAAAGTACGTGAGAAAGTAAAATACAAATATCATTCAAATTTGCTTCATTTGCATTTGCGTCTTAATTAGCTGAGAACATGCGGCACGCTAATTGTACCTGACAATGAATATTGATATAATCTATATATATATATATATATATATTGTGGAGGAGAAAAAGGGTAATAATGTTGTGGTACAAGAATATGGAATGAGTTTGTGTGTGAGTTTTATCAAATTAAAAGGCAGGAAAAAGAAAGAAAAAAAAAACCTAAAAGGTTCGAATGAGAAGAAACGCGGAGAAGGGGAAGAGGTGGTGGCGAAAAGGAGGAGGAGAATTAAGGAGGTAGTGCAGGTGGCTCTTAGGGGAGGCTGCTTGGCTGCTTCAGCAACGGCTATGGTGGTGATGCTGACGGCAACCCAGGAGGGAGTAGCAGACATCTACCCATTTGCGTCTTAATTAGCTGAGAACATGCGGCACGCTAATTGTACCTGACAATGAATATTGATATAATCTATATATATATATATATATATATTGTGGAGGAGAAAAAGGGTAATAATGTTGTGGTACAAGAATATGGAATGAGTTTGTGTGTGAGTTTTATCAAATTAAAAGGCAGGAAAAAGAAAGAAAAAAAAAACCTAAAAGGTTCGAATGAGAAGAAACGCGGAGAAGGGGAAGAGGTGGTGGCGAAAAGGAGGAGGAGAATTAAGGAGGTAGTGCAGGTGGCTCTTAGGGGAGGCTGCTTGGCTGCTTCAGCAACGGCTATGGTGGTGATGCTGACGGCAACCCAGGAGGGAGTAGCAGACATCTACCTACGGCTTCAAGCTCACTCTCTCCTCCAACTGGTCTTTTTCTCCCTCCTACCAGTCAGTCTTCTTCCATTTTCTTCTCAATTACCTGCATTACATTATTAGGGATGATGAACTGCCACTGATGTACTACCAGTCAGTCTTCTTCCATTTTCTTCTCAATTACCTGCATTACATTATTAGGGATGATGAACTGCCACTGATGTAGTATCTCATTAAGAGGAGTTTTGGTGTGAAGGTATGTGGTGGGGGCATGCACAGCGGTCAGCGACCATTATCTATTCCCTGTTCCAGCTCTGTTTCGGTGTTTACAGGCTCCTCACCGGATCTCCCATCACACCCTCCCGCTTCCAAGCTTGGCTTTGCTTCGCTTCACCTCCGATCAGGTCCCCTCTCTATTCGCTTTTCATTTGATTGTGTAAAACCACATAGATTTATGTGTGTTTGTGCGCACAGCTCTTTGGTTATTTGATGATGAGCGCTGCCTCAGCTGGTTCTGGAGTTACAAACCTCAACAAAACCGGCATCAGCCACACCCCTCTCCCCGACTTCTGCAACTGGTTCTGGAGTTACAAACCTCAACAAAACCGGCATCAGCCACACCCCTCTCCCCGACTTCTGCAAGACCCTTTCTTCTTTCTGCAATCACGTCGCCCTCTCTCTCCTCATTAGTCTTCATCTCCTTCATCTTCCTCGCCTCCTCTTCTTTTTTAACAGTCCTTCTGCTCTCCACTACTTAGTCTTTTTATATAATCCAGCACGGATGTAAAGTTTCAGCCACCTTTTCAACATCGATTCCCTTTTCAGATTCTGATATCCAGTAGAGAGCTTGTTTCTGGTACGGTCTCAGGTTGCACATGAGTGTACTTTGCTTCCACATCCTAGACGATTGACAAGAGAAAATGATAATAAAATTATTAACTTCGAAGAGAACAAGAAATTTTTCTTGTAAATATGTCACACCTCAGGGTAGTATGAATCTGCAGCCCAAGTTTCCAAAATAAATATAATTTATGAATCTGTCAAAAAATATATAAATGTGAAATAGACAAATAATGGACTGTAAACATGATTCTAAGCCCATTTTTGATTGATTGGAGCAGGGAAATCTGCTACATACCTTTTGATAAGGTTCGACTGTCGAGTGTTTGAAGAGCTGAAGAATAGGCTGAAACGTGGAATCAAAATTTGGGGAAGAACCAATCCGCCAATTGGATTTGCTAACATTCGACCGAAGTTGACATGGCAGGTACTTTAGTTGCTCTTTCCTCTCTTTGATTACAAGAAGCTTTGAATCTGCAGCCTTTTGACGTTTCAAGCGTGCTATCTACAAAGAATCATAGTTATGAAGATTTAGCATGC
>CM071720.1:20721113-20733960 GCA_036630335.1 Physaria fendleri | reverse complement strand
TTCGGTCTTATTCCCGAAGGCTTGTACAACATCCAGACATGGCAGGATTGCGGTTGTTACAGTATGGGTTGTTACAGTATGACGGCTATGATCGAACACCACAACGTAGTCAATATCCATGTCCGAGTTTAAGATATGTCCTTAATTTAGGCCCTGAATAGTTGATGGATCCTCAAATTCTAGGTCCCTAAGGAATCAAAACCCTAGTTGTCACTATCATTTATTTAATTATTTATTATTTAGATTTTTTATGCAAACAACCTCCCAACAACAACAAACCCCCCGTTTTTGGCATCCTAGATAGGTTTAGGTTTAGGACAATGGCGGACCCAGCCAAGATATCCAATGGGGGCAAGATATGTTAGATATGTTTTTAAAACAAATGATGGTGCAAAATGGCTTCACCTGCCCTTGAACTTGTACCTAGGTAACCAATCTTGTACAACACACACCTCTGAACCACAACAAACAAGACTGCGCATGAATGAAACATATATGACTATATTGTTTTACTGGGGGCAAGTGCCCCCATGATTCATAACGTGGGTTCGCCCCTGGTTTAGGATCCAAAAAAGTAATGTTGTTCCCTGAAGATCGATCATGTTCCTTACTACAAGTGACTTAACCGTGCACTTGCTGTAATGACTAGGGTAAACTCTCAAAGAATTTCCTTAGATGAAACTCAGGTGTGTCCTAGGGTTTAATTACCTAGCGCATCAGAAGGCAACAAACTTGTTTACCTTAGAAGGGATGAAACTCAGGTGTGTCCTAGGGTTTAATTACCTAGCGCATCAGAAGGCAACAAACTTGTTTACCTTAGAAGGAAGATTTAAAAGCATGTACATCTTTGAATCCAAGGCTACCATTAGATTTGGAAAAGGTAAGAAGCGATCAATGAGTCTTGGCTAGAAACCGTGTCTTATTTTCATTAGACCACCAAAAATAGCAAGTTTTACTTTCCAAGGAACTAATGATCTAAGAAGGAAATCTGAAGTAAGACATTGCATATATTATAGTATATAGTTCTTTAGTCTTTGTTATAGTCTTTGTTATGTACATATTAGAGTTTTAATATGACTTCAGTATGGTTCAACACTTGTATATTAGCCATACTTTGTACATTTTCTAATTATCAATAAAGTGACTGTTATTTACATTTGGTAATATGGTATTAAAGCATAACAAACTTTTCAAGTTCTCCTCCATTTCTCGAGCTTGATTGAAATTAATCTTCGTTATTTTATTGATTTCGTCGATTTTTCTCTCTGGTGTTTCTCTCCATCAATTTCATCGTTATTCTCTATTTCACGCTTTATCGATGGGAAAACGTAACTGCAAATCCAAGTATCGTACTAACACAGCTGATTCACTGGAGTCACATGCTTCGATGTCGAAGAAAATTACCGACAAAGGATCGAACTCTCCGTCGAAGATTCATCGGAGCAATATCTTTCAGGAATTCGGAAATCCTTCTTCGATTCGGAAATCCAATTCTAAAATGCATCACGATCACTTTGAGGTATCCTTTTCTCCGGATAACATTCATTTCTCCTTATCATTTGCATAGCTCAAATCATCTCGCCCTAGTTCTAGTCTCTGAACCGTTAGATGGAAGTAATTACAATGTTTGGTTCATCGCTATGACTACTAGCCTAGAAGCTAAGAATAAGCTAGGTGTCTTGGATGGATCGATTGCAAAACCTCCTGAGAATGATGTGTATCACAAGATATGGTGTAGATGTAATAGCATGGTTAAGTCTTGGCTGTTGAATAATGTGAATAAGAAGATTTATGCAAGCATTCTGTACATAAAAAATGCATCAGATATTTTGAGTGACTTGCATACAAGGTTTCACAAATCAAATTTGCTGAGGCTATATAAGCTCAGACATCAAATTCACTCGTTTCGTCAAGGCAGTTTGGATCTGTCTACTTATCATACTTAGATTCAAACTTTGTGGGAAGAATTATCTCATATTCAACTCACTTCAAGGACAGTGGAAGATCTTCCTCCAGAAAGGGAAACCAGAGTCACATGCTTCGATGTCGAAGAAAATTACCGACAAAGGATCGAACTCTCCGTCGAAGATTCATCGGAGCAATATCTTTCAGGAATTCGGAAATCCTTCTTCGATTCGGAAATCCAATTCTAAAATGCATCACGATCACTTTGAGGTATCCTTTTCTCCGGATAACATTCATTTCTCCTTATCATTTGCATAGCTCAAATCATCTCGCCCTAGTTCTAGTCTCTGAACCGTTAGATGGAAGTAATTACAATGTTTGGTTCATCGCTATGACTACTAGCCTAGAAGCTAAGAATAAGCTAGGTGTCTTGGATGGATCGATTGCAAAACCTCCTGAGAATGATGTGTATCACAAGATATGGTGTAGATGTAATAGCATGGTTAAGTCTTGGCTGTTGAATAATGTGAATAAGAAGATTTATGCAAGCATTCTGTACATAAAAAATGCATCAGATATTTTGAGTGACTTGCATACAAGGTTTCACAAATCAAATTTGCTGAGGCTATATAAGCTCAGACATCAAATTCACTCGTTTCGTCAAGGCAGTTTGGATCTGTCTACTTATCATACTTAGATTCAAACTTTGTGGGAAGAATTATCTCATATTCAACTCACTTCAAGGACAGTGGAAGATCTTCCTCCAGAAAGGGAAACCAATAGTGTCATTGATTTCCTAATGGGATTGAAGGACAATTATGAAAACATTAGAAACAGAATTTTGATGAAGAAGACTTTACCTACAATGTCAGAAGTTTACAATCTCCTTGACCAAGATTAGAGTCAACGAATTGCTTGTATCTCCTGTCAATGATCTTTTCGAGCTAGAAGAATGATATGGTTGACTATAAGGTGATATATACTGATTATTTTACCGTTTTCTTACCCTGTTTTTCGGTGTTTCTAGGGTATTTTTTGTTTTTTAAAATCCTTTTTATGAACTTTACAGTTTAAAAATTACAAGAAGAAGTCATTCATTCGAAGAGACGAAAATAGCAGAAATCAAGCGTTCAAACAACAAAGGATGCTTATGGAGCTTAGGTGCACCATATACACCCGAGACTTGAAGATTTCTGAAGATTCGAGAAAAGATCCAAGAGACGAGCTCAGATTCGCTCGAGCACATGTGGATTCGCTCGAGCACAAGGCTTAGGGTTTCCCCGGGTCACATGATTGCTTGCAGAGGAAAGAAAAAAAGAAAAGCTTCTAGAAGACTTAGAGATCGAGCAAATCAAGAATGATTCGCTCGGGCTTGACTTGTTCAAGATAAGTTCGACCTAGGTCTAGGGCACACGCGCCTCCTCGAAGTGGATAAGTACGGAAGGATCCAGAAGGGAATCGAAATAAGGATAAACATAAGAGCGCCCGAACGAATTCACTTTGATTCGCTCGGACAATAGCGAATATTAGAAGGATCTCGAAATTCTATTTTCCTTTGAATTTCTCTGTCTCCTCTAACTCTTGTAATCATTCAGATTCAACAGATATAAAATTCTAAATAAATTTTCGGTTTTCTTTAAGTTTTCGGTTTAATTTAGCCTCTAGAGATAAGGAAGATGCTTCTTATTATGGGTTTAAACCCTATGAGCGAGTAGTCTCCTAGTAGAGGCATCAAGGTCAAGGTTCCCAAAGGGAATACCTAGTAGTCTGTGGGAATATCACAAAGAGGGAAATCATTAGTAGATCCCTATCTATAACCAGTCTTAATATTGGATCTGGCTTGATTATCCAGATGTTGAATCTAGGGTTAATCAAGGACTCTTAGAAGAGTTTTGGTTCCCTGAACCGTTATATATTGGTAACTGAACTTTGGCGACGAAAGTGATGTTCAAATAAGACTGTGAACATATCAGACTTGAGCGAGATAATGCTCCCTAGGGGGTTGTTAGGCAGTGTGGCAGTCCTTGGTCTCAACCTTGCAACCTCTAGCGTATGACGGCTATGACCGAACACCACAACGTAGTCAATATTTGCAACCTCTAGCGTATGACGGCTATGACCGAACACCACAACGTAGTCAATATCCATGTCCGAGTTTAAGATATGTCCTTAATTTAGGCCCTGAATAGTTGATGGATCCTCAAATTCTAGGTCCCTAAGGAATCAAAACCCTAGTTGCCACTATCATTTATTTAATTATTTATTATTTAGTTTTTTTTATGCAAAAAACCTCCCAACAACAACAAACACCCCTTTTTTGGCATCCTAGATAGGTTTAGGTTTAGGACAGTGGCGGACCCAGCCAAGATATCCAATGGGGGCAAGATATGTTAGATATGTTTTTTAAAAAAATGATGGTGCAAAATGGCTTCACCTGCCATTGAACTTGTACCTAGGTAACCAATCTTGTACAACACACACCTCTGAACCACAACAAACAAGACTGAACCACAACAAACAAGACTGCGCATGAATGAAACATATATGACTATAATGTTTTACTGGGGGCAAGTGCCCCCATGGTTCATAACGTGGGTCCGCCCCTGGTTTAGGATCCAAAAAAGTAATGTTGTTCCCTGAGGATCAATCTTGTTCCTTACTACAAGTGACTTAACCATGCACTTGCTGTAATGACTAGGGTAAACTCTCAAAGAATTTCCTTGGATGAAACTCAGGTGTGTCCTAGGGTTTAATTACCTAGCGCATCAGAAGGCAACAAACTTGTTTACCTTAGAAGAAAGATTTAAAAGCATGTACATCTTTGAATCCAAGGCTACCATTAGATTTGGAAAAGGTAAGAAGTGATCAATGAGTCTTGGCTAGAAAACGTGTCTTATTTTCATTAGACCACAAAAATAGCAAGTTTTACTTTCCAAGGAACTAATGATCTGAGAAGGAAATCTGAAGTAAGACATTGCATATATTATAGTATATAGTTCTTTAGTCTTTGTTATGTACATATTAGAGTTTTAATATGACTTCAGTATGGTTCAACACTTGTATATAAGCCATACTTTGTACATTTTCTAATTATCAATAAA
This sequence comes from Physaria fendleri, assembly GCA_036630335.1. NCBI lineage: Eukaryota > Viridiplantae > Streptophyta > Magnoliopsida > Brassicales > Brassicaceae > Physaria > Physaria fendleri. The sequence goes on along the minus strand of CM071720.1, from coordinate 20,728,954 downwards.
GTGACTGTTATTTACATTTGGTAATATGGTATTAGAGCGTAACAAAATTTTCAAGTTCTCCTCCATTTCTCGAGCTTGATTGAACTTAATCTTCGTCATTTTATTGATTTCGTCGATTTGCTCTCTCTGGTGTTTCTCTCCATCAATTTCATCGTTATTCTCTATTCCGCGCTTTATCGATGGGAAAACTTAACTGCAAATCCAAGTATCGCACTAACACAGCTGATGAGTCACATGCTTCGATGTCGAAGAAAATTGCCGACAAAGGATCGAACTCTCCGTCAAAGATTCATCGGAGCAATATCTTTCAGGAATTCAGAAATCCTTCTTCTATTCGGAAATCCAATTCTAAAATGCATCACGATCACTTTGAGGTATCCTTTTCTCCGGATAACATTCATTTCTCCTTATCATTTGCATAGCTCAGATCATCCCGCCCTAGTTCTAGTCTCTGAACCGTTAGATGGAAGTATTTACAATGTTTGGTTCATCGCTATGACTACTAGCCTAGAAGCTAAGAATAAGCTAGGTTTCTTGGATGGATCGATTGCAAAACCTCCTGAGAATGATGTGTATCACAATCTTGGATGGATCGATTGCAAAACCTCCTGAGAATGATGTGTATCACAAGATATGGTGTAGATGTAATAGCATGGTTAAGTCTTGGCTGTTGAATAATGTGAATAAGAAGATTTATGCAAGCATTCTGTACATCAAAAATGCATCAGATATTTTGAGTGACTTGCATACAAGGTTTCACAAATCAAATTTGCCGAGGCTATACAAGCTCAGACATCAAATTCACTCGTTTCGTCAAGGCAGTTTGGATCTGTCTACTTATCATACTCAGACTCAAACTTTGTGGGAAGAATTATCATATTCAACTCACTTCAAGGACAGTGGAAGATCTTCTTCCAGAAAGGGAAAAAAATAGTGTCATTGATTTCCTAAGGGGATTGAATGACAATTATGAAAACATTAGAAACAGAATTTTGATGAAGAAGACTTTACCTACAATATCAGAAGTTTACAATCTCCTTGACCAAGATTAGAGTCAACGGATTGCTGGTATCTCCTGTCAATGATCTTGCTCCAGCTGCTTTTCAAGTCAATCAATCCAACAATAAAAAATCTTCAAGATAGTATGCTGGTAATACCAATTCTCAAAGAAGCGACATACCGTATTGTACCTTTTGTAAAAAGATGGGACATGTCGAGAAGATTTTCTTCAGATATTTTGAGTGACTTGCATACAAGGTTTCACAAATCAAATTTGCCGAGGCTATACAAGCTCAGACATCAAATTCACTCGTTTCGTCAAGGCAGTTTGGATCTGTCTACTTATCATACTCAGACTCAAACTTTGTGGGAAGAATTATCATATTCAACTCACTTCAAGGACAGTGGAAGATCTTCTTCCAGAAAGGGAAAAAAATAGTGTCATTGATTTCCTAAGGGGATTGAATGACAATTATGAAAACATTAGAAACAGAATTTTGATGAAGAAGACTTTACCTACAATATCAGAAGTTTACAATCTCCTTGACCAAGATTAGAGTCAACGGATTGCTGGTATCTCCTGTCAATGATCTTGCTCCAGCTGCTTTTCAAGTCAATCAATCCAACAATAAAAAATCTTCAAGATAGTATGCTGGTAATACCAATTCTCAAAGAAGCGACATACCGTATTGTACCTTTTGTAAAAAGATGGGACATGTCGAGAAGATTTTCTTGCTTCGGCAACTCCATGAAAGATCGCCGATGAAAAAAAAAGGCAATATCCACTCGTGGATAGGGTTGGTTATATTTATATAAGGGCTATTTTGAATATTTTGAATGTTTCAAATGTTATCAGAAGCATGGTTATCCTACAAGCTTAAAACCTAATCAGCGATCTGATACATCTGGTCACATGGCCGCTAATATTTCTACTGATGATGTTGTTCCCATCTCTTCTCAAATTGTAGGAGACAATATTGTTAGAGGTATTGATAGTTTATCTCATGAAGAGATACATAAGTTTATGTATTTGCTTGTAGAAAAACTTCATTCATCAAACAATGGCCCAACATCTGGTACTTTTTCTCCCACTATCACTTGTTCTTTTACTGATGTTGTTTGGCCTTATGTCTACTCTATGGATGCCAACCATAAAACTTTAAATGCTTGGGTCATAGACTCAGGGGCTAGTAACCACATTTGTCATCTCAAATCTTCTTTTTCTTCTTTTAAAACCCTTCCAAACATCACTGTTTCCTTACCTAATGGAGTTCTGGTTAACATTATCGGAATAGGAGCTGTTTATTTGGGTACAAACCTTATTCTCCAGGATGTTCTGTATATCCCTCAGTTTAAGTTTAACTTACTTAGTGTAAGTCGCCTTACTAGGAACCTTGGATATAGGGTCTGGTTTGATAATGTCTCTTGTGAAATACAGGATCCTATTCAGGGATCAATGATTGGAACCGGTAGACAGCTGGAGAACCTTTATTTTCTGGACATTCAATCTGTTTCTTCTCGAATTTTGAGTCCTTCAGTTCTTATTGCTTCTGTTGCTGATGTGAATATATGGCATCAACGCCTAAGAAGCTTCGATGTCGAAGAATGTCGCCGGCAAAGGATCGAACTCTCCGTCGAAGGTTCATCGGAGCAATCTCTTTCAGGAATTTGGAAAATCTTCTGCGATTCGAAAATCCAATTCCGCGATGCATCACGATCACTTCGAGGTATCATTTTCTCCGGATAACATTCATTCGCCTTACCATTTGCACAGCTCAGACCATCCAGGACTAGTCTTAGTTGCTGAACCTCTAGATGGAAGTAATTACAATGTTTGGTTTATTGCCATGACTACTAGCTTAGAGGCTAAAAACAAACTAGGTTTCTTGAATGGATCGATTGCAGAACCTGATGAGGATGATGTGTATCATCAGATATGGTGTAGGTGTAATAGCATGGTTAAATCTTGGCTGCTGAATAGTGTGAGTAAAAAGATCTATGCAAGCATTCTGTATATCAAAAATGCATCAGACATTTGGAATGATTTGCATACAAGGTATCATAAATCAAATCTGCCAAGGTTATACAAGCTCAGACATCAAATTCATTCGTTTCGCCAAGGAAGTTTGGATTTATCTACTTACCACACTCAGACTCAAACCTTATGGGAAGAGTTATCTCACATTCAGCTTACTCCAAGGACAGTGGAAGATCTTCTTGCAGAAAGGGAAACTAATGGAAGAGTTATCTCACATTCAGCTTACTCCAAGGACAGTGGAAGATCTTCTTGCAGAAAGGGAAACTAATCGGGTTATTGATTTTCTAATGGGATTAAATGACAACTATGAGAACATTAGAAGCAGAATTTTGATGAAGAAGGTTCTACCTACAATGTCAGAAGTCTACAATTTGCTTTATCAAGATGAAAGTCAGCGGACTGCTAAAGTTCCTCCCGTCAATGACATTGTTCCAGCAGCTTTTCAGGTTAATCAACCCAATAATCAGAGATCTGGAGGACAGTATGCTGGTAACAATAATAACTCTCAAAGACGGGACAGGCCATATTGTACATTCTGTAAAAAGATGGGACATGTAGAGAGTAAATGCTATCAGAAGCATGGTTATCCTACAAGTTTAAAACCAAACCAGCGTTCTGATACATCTAATCGCATGGCTGCTAATGTTTCTACTGATGATGTTGTTCCTATTTCTTCTCAGAGTGCAGGAGACAGTATTGGCAGAGGTATTGATAATCTATCTCATGAAGAGATACAGAAGTTTATGTCTTTGCTTGCAAAAAAACTTCAATCTCCGGAACCTAATTCTACTTCAGTCTCGGTCATCAGGGATCAATGATTGGAACTGGTAGACAGCTGGGGAATCTTTATTTTCTGGACATTCATTCTGTTTCTTCTCCTTTTTCAAGCCCTTCAGCTCTTATTGCTTCAGTTGCTGATGTGAATCTATGGCATCAACGCCTAGGTCACCCTTCTATGTCAAAGCTTTTACCTATGCATTCTGTTCTTTCTCTTCCTAATAAGTTTGATACAAATACTCATTGTAAGACTTGTCATCTTTCTAAACAAAAACACTTGCCTTTCATTTCTCATAATAATATCAGTTCTGTTCCTTTTGAACTTCTTCATATTGACATCTGGGGTCCCTATTATGTTCCTACTCATGATGGGTATAGGTATCTCCTTACCATAGTGGATGAAGACAGCTGGGGAATCTTTATTTTCTGGACATTCATTCTGTTTCTTCTCCTTTTTCAAGCCCTTCAGCTCTTATTGCTTCAGTTGCTGATGTGAATCTATGGCATCAACGCCTAGGTCACCCTTCTATGTCAAAGCTTTTACCTATGCATTCTGTTCTTTCTCTTCCTAATAAGTTTGATACAAATACTCATTGTAAGACTTGTCATCTTTCTAAACAAAAACACTTGCCTTTCATTTCTCATAATAATATCAGTTCTGTTCCTTTTGAACTTCTTCATATTGACATCTGGGGTCCCTATTATGTTCCTACTCATGATGGGTATAGGTATCTCCTTACCATAGTGGATGATTGTTCTAGGACAACCTGGGTATACTTACTTAAGAATAAGTCTGATGTTTTGCAAATTTTTCCAGCCTTTATTACAATGATAGAGAATCAGTTTCTTTCCAGCCTTTATTACAATGATAGAGAATCAGTTTCAGGCTAGAGTTAAGGGGGTTAGATCCGACAATGCTCCAGAATTCAATTTCACTTCCTATTATCAATCTAAAGGTATCATTGCCTATCATTCTTGTCCTGAAACCCCTCAACAAAACTCTGTCGTTGAACGAAAACATCAGCATATTCTTAATGTTGCTCGATCTTTATTCTTTCAATCTCATGTTCCTATAGCATATTGGGGTGATTGCATTTTAACAGCCATTCATTTGATTAATCGATTACCAGCCCCTGTCCTAGATAACAAGAGTCCCTTTGAAGTTTTAACTCAGCAAATTCCCAATTATTCTGAGCTTAAAGTCTTTGGGTGTCTCTGTTATGCATCCACTTCTCCTAAGGGCAGACATAAATGCATCCACTTCTCCTAAGGGCAGACATAAATTTGACCCTAGAGCTAGAGCTTGTGTTTTTCTAGGTTATCCTAGTGGTTATAAGGGATATAAACTCCTTGATCTTGAATCTAATGACATTGTTATCTCTAGACATGTTATGTTTCATGAAAAGCTCTTTCCTTTTGTGAAATCTCATCAGACTTTTGACACTAATAATCTTTTCTCTATGTACAATGATTTGTTCTCTGATTCAGTTTCACATCCTCCTATGATCGTTAATGATCCTGGTAATAAGCCTTCTGCTGCTTTACCTTCCCCAGTTCATCAACCTTCTGTTGATACTGATGTTGATGTCCCTGAATCTTCTATTCAAACATCTCATAGGAGGATTAAACAGCCCGCTTATCTAAGAGATTACTACTGTCATTCAGTAGCTTCTCCAACCATTCATGAAATTTCAAAATTCCTGTCTTATGACAAAATTTCTCCTTCTTATTTTGATTTTCTTACTGCTCTTGATAAAACCAAAGAACCTTCCCATTACACGGAAGCAAAGAAATCTCAGGAGTGGTGTGAGGCAGAACCTTCCCATTACACGGAAGCAAAGAAATCTCAGGAGTGGTGTGAGGCTATGGAGGCTGAAATTAAGGCTTTGGAGGATACTAACACCTGGTCTATTTGTTCTTTACCACCGGGTAAACATGCTATTGGCAGTAAATGGGTTTACAGACTTAAATTTCTCATGGATGGTATCTTGGAACGGTATAAGGCTCGTTTAGTAGCTAAGGGCTACACTCAACAAGAGGGTATTGACTTTAATGAAACCTTTTCTCCTGTGGCCAAGCTTACTTCAGTCAAATTGATTCTTGCCTTATCAGCCATCAATGGTTATTCTCTGACTCAGTTGGATATCTCAAATGCTTTTCTCAATGGTGATCTTGATGAGGAGATATATATGAAACTACCTCCAGGATATGCAGCTAGTAAGGGGGACACTCTGCCTCCTAATGCAGTGTGCAAATTACAAAAGTCCATCTATGGTTTAAAACAAGCCTCTCGTCAATGGTTTCTGAAATTCTCTCAAGCTTTACTCAGTTTGGGTTTCACTCAGTCTCATTCAGATCACACATGTTTCTTGAAGATCACTAATACTCTTTTCTTTTCAGATCACACATGTTTCTTGAAGATCACTAATACTCTTTTCTTATGTGTGTTAGTGTATGTTGATGATATCATCATCTCTTGTAACAATGATGCAGAGGTGGAGATTTTAAAGGACCAGCTGAAATCCTTTTTCAAGTTGCGGGATTTGGGAGCTCTGAAATATTTTCTTGGATTGGAAATTGCTAGATCTTCTGAAGGTATTCATGTCTCTCAGAGGAAATATACTCTTGATCTGCTTGATGAAACAGGATATATGGGTTGTAAACCTTCTGCTATACCTATGGATCCGCATGTTAAGCTTTCCAAGGATACAGGGGGTGATTTTGTTGATGCTGAGGCTTATAGGCGGCTTATTGGTAAATTGATGTATCTTCAGATTACTCGTCCTGATATTTCATTTGCCGTTAACAAGCTCAGTCAATTTTCCCATGCTCCTCGTGAAGCTCATCACAAAGCTGTGCTTAAGGTTCTTCAATATCTTAAGGGTACAGTTGGTCAAGGTCTCTTTTATTCCAGTAAAGCTGAACTTCAACTTCAAATGTTCTCTGATGCTGATTGGAGTTCTTGTGTTGATACTCGACGATCAACTTCTGGCTTCTGTTTATTTCTTGGTACTTCTCTTATCTCTTGGAAATCCAAGAAACAACAGGTGGTTTCTAAGAGTTCTGCTGAGGCAGAATATCGTAGCCTCTCCACAGCTACAGATGAGTTGGTGTGGATAACTAAGTTTCTCAATGAGTTGTAGGTTTCACTCTCTAAGCAGACACTCTTGTTTTGTGATCTCAATGAGTTGTAGGTTTCACTCTCTAAGCAGACACTCTTGTTTTGTGACAATACTGCAGCCATTCATATTGCTAACAACTCTGTCTTTCACGAGCGCACCAAGCATATCGAGAACGACTGCCACAGTATTCGTGAGAGGTTAGCCGCAGGCTTGTTTCAATTGCTACATGTTAAGTCTCATTTGCAGTTGGCTGATCCATTCACAAAAGCTTTGTATCCAGCCCCTTTCCACAATCTTATTGGCAAGATGGGTCTCCTCAATATCTTCGTCCCATCTTGAGGGGGACTATTATAGTATATAGTTTTATAGCCTTTTGTTATGTAAATATCAGAGACTTAATGACTTGAGTATGGTTCAATCATGTATATAAGCCATACTATGTACAGAGTTTAATTATTCAATAAGAGTGACTTTATTTACATCTGGTAATAGTTCGAGAAACAAAATTGGTCCACTACCTCCTACTCCTAAGCCACCTATATGACTTCGTTCATCGCAAGAAATGGGTGGTGCTCCCCCATCTAATCCGAGGTCAACTCCATATAAAGCGGGGCCAAAAGAAGATAAGAAATCAGAATCATCATCTGAGAATCCACTTCCATTTCCTCCTTCAGGTTCTTTCCCTTGATCTAGACTTGATCCCAGAGTAGGAATCTCTTCGAGAAACATAATAAAACTTCCTTTGTCGGATGCTCGGCCATCTAATCCACGGTCAACTCCATATAAACCGACAGTAACAGGAGATGAGAAGTCAACAACATTATCTGAAGATCGTATTCCACTTCCATGTCCTCCTTCAAACTCTAGAGAATTATTGTGAAACACAGTTGGTCCACTATGACTTC
>CM071720.1:20658119-20668594 GCA_036630335.1 Physaria fendleri | reverse complement strand
TCCAAGCACCGTGCCGCACAACCAAATATCCCCGTGAGATTCCACCGCTACCTTGGTACAGAAGCGCTGTTCCTCAGATGGCCATGGCTGGTTTTCTTCCTTTCAGTGCCATTTACATCGAGCTTTACTACATATTCGCTAGCGTCTGGGGTCACAGAATCTACACCATATACAGCATCCTCTTCATCGTCTTCATCATCCTCATCATTGTCACTGCTTTTATAACCGTTGCGTTGACTTACTTCCAACTCGCTGCAGAAGATCACCAATGGTGGTGGAGGTTTGTTAAACTCAGATCTCATCATCTCTACTCTTTCTCTCTAATTACTAAAACTTTGATTCTAATTCTTCAAAAATCTCTATTTGCAGATCATTCCTATGCGGTGGATCGACCGGTTTATTTATCTACGCATACTGCTTATACTACTACTACGCAAGATCAGACATGTCAGGGTTTATGCAAACCTCGTTTTTCTTCGGATACATGGCTTGCATTTGCTACGGATTCTTCTTAATGCTCGGAACAGTCGGCTTCCGTGCAGCCCTCCTCTTCGTTCGCCACATTTACCGATCAATCAAATGCGAGTAAGAAGTCTACACAAAAATCTTCATCCTTGGTTTTTTTCTGCTTCTGCCTCACGATTTTTTGCTTAGAACAAAAAAAGATAAAGAAATAGATTGTTAGAAAACCGAGAGACACAAGACAATGTCTGATTATTTTCTCAACAAGCATCTCTTTTTATTAGAGATCTTAGGGGAATTATATTTTACTTGTATCCTTCTCTATATATTTCACGTTACTGTAAAAGACTAATACCTTCAAAGTAAACGATATAGCACAAGTGTCATCTTCTTTCATGGACCTAAATGACTATTGAATATTGAGTCGAATCGAATGTGAAGAAGATTGTTTGCTCGATTTGGTTTTCTATTTATGATGTTCTACACTAACCAAAGTCTCCAAACATAAAATAAATAATTTTCCAAGAATAAAAAAAAGAAGCATTTAGATATTTTTATTTTAGAAAATATTATTTTTTTAAATAGGAATATTACAATTTTAGGGTTATTTATTTTTATTTTTCCGACAATTTTTAGGGTTCTCTCTTTAAGACAAATAAAAACCCTTTCTTTCCCTTTCTTACAGATCTTTTTTTCCGACAATTTTTAGGGTTCTCTCTTTAAGACAAATAAAAACCCTTTCTTTCCCTTTCTTACAGATCTTCTCTTTCCTCTCTCATAACCTTCTCTTACCACAATCTCTTCTCTCAGGTTTCTCTCTCCAGCAAGGGCAAAAAAAAATTCCCTTAAAGAGACCCCCGTTTGTTTAACCCTTTCTCATGTAAGTTTTCTCTCTCCCTATCCATTTCTAACTATAACATCATCTCTCCCTTCTCTCTCTCTTTCTCTCATTTCCATATTAGATTAGGTCCTTTTGTGTACTGTATACCCTTTTTTCTCCAAATCTTTCAATTCATGTCCTGTTTCATTAGATCTAGCTCTTTGTTCACCAGATCTATGAATCTGCATGTGGGTTTTTCAAAGAAATTTCATATGGTGTTGGGAATTCATGTTTATCCACCTTAATTTTGTTTCTGGGTATCTCCAAGATCTGATCTTTATAAGAAAATGTTTAGGGTTCAGCTTCAGATGTGGAATCTTTTGTGCATTTAGACAGAGAGCTCATGACTTCGATTTGATTGGTTTATCCAGGATTTTAGTCTTGTTTCTGTCTGAATTTTGGATCTGATTCTCTTATTTTTGTAGATCTTTGAAATGGATGACGATGGGTTTCGCAATTGGGGTTACTACGAACCAGCGGCTACTACATTCAAAGGTAATCTCGGTTTACAGCTTATGCCAACTATTGATCGGAACGCTAAACCGTTTTTACCCGGCCGGGATCCGAATGTAATGATCGGAGCAAATGGGTCGTATCACCAGCACCAAGAGCATCCAATTCACATGAGCTATAATTGGATTAACCAACAAAAGGATAAGTTTTTCAATATGTTACCTGTGACAACAACTACTCCTAGTTACGGTAATGTCCATCCCGAAACTTCGTCTGCGCCTTCGATGCAGATGAATCTGCATCATCATCAAATTGAGGAACATCCTGTTAAATTGGAAGATGAGATTGTTGTTGAGACTAAGAAGAGAAAGACTAATTCAAAAGCTGGGTCTTCAACAAAGGCTAAGAAGCAAAGGAAACCAAAGGAAGAGAATGGTAACAACAATTTGAATGTTGCTCGAGTGAAACCGCCTAAGAAAAGTGTTGACTTGGTGATTAATGGTGTGAGTATGGACATTTCGGGGGTTGGCAATCTGCTTGTTGTACTACGAACATCTCGATGCATCCTTTACCGATGAGTACTAAACGCCGTGGAGCGAGAATCTCGGGGAGGAAGATGAGTCAAGGAGCGTTTAAGAAGGTTCTTGAGAAACTTGCTTCTGATGGGTTTAACTTTGGAAATCCAATTGATCTTAAGAGTCATTGGGCAAGACATGGAACTAACAAGTTTGTCACAATCAGATGATTAGTAAAAGAGTAAGAAGAGTGTATTTCGTGGGTTTTTTGGTGTGTGTGTATATACAACCAAATCTGAAATCTGTGACATTTCTTCAAGTTCTGTCTGCAATCTGAGTTCAGTTTCTTTTCAGGTAAACCATTTTCATTGTAGTCTTGTAGGGTTTGGAAGCAGAGTTCTCTTGTTTCTTGCCAATGTTTATCATAAGTTGCTTTGTATTTGTCTGTGTGTCTGAGAAAAAAATCTGCAGGGAAATTTATTTATTTTGTACTTTTTTTTTGTTCTTCCTTTTGTTATCTTTTATAAACATTTTACTAACTTGTAACAGATATTCTTTTAATTAAATGTTTTTTATATTTCACATTAGTACATATACTGTCTGGAAAATTATGTTTTTAAAAGGATTATTTTGATTTTACTGAGATTTTAGTTTCTCATTTTCACCCCTGTTTTGATTTTTCCTATTTATTCTCTTATTAGGAGTATAATGGATTAGTATTTTATGGGTATGTTAAATGTGTTTGATTAAGACATATCCTTAATTATTACTGACTGGTTTCACTACTTAATTGTCTTTATGAATTATTCTTTCGACGTCGGTGGGTTTTGGTTTTTGACAAGACAACTACCTGACGTTTTGTTTATTGTCATTACTGTTAACCAATCAGAATATTATACCAAAGTAATACTACAAGTACAGTAGTATTTGTTTGCAATTAATTATTACTGAAAAAAAGGATATGTCAATTTGATAGTTAATTATTCATTACATATTTTTTTTTTGTCAAGATATTTATTACATGTCTAATTTTTAATCTTTATGATCAATTAATGAATAAACAATCTCTCACGTAATGAAAATACAATTAAATTATTCACGGAAATAACACAACACTGTTTTTCGAATATTTCGAGGATTATTAGTAATGATAATGATAATATAATTAGTATGAAGATCAAAATATAAGCGAAACGAGGCAGAGATTAGAACATTAATAGAAGGAAGAAAAAAATGGGCCATCAAGCCCATGACAAAATTTGATCTGAATACATAATATTTATAGGCTTTGTAAGTGATGGCATTTTTTGGGGTCTGAAAAATTGATGAATAATATTTATAGGCTTTGTAAGTGATGGCATTTTTTGGGGTCTGAAAAATTGATGAGTTTGTTATACTTAATGGCGTTTTAAACTTTAATTAATGAGACTTGAGATTATCCAAATTAATCAAAATTAGTAGTCGACAAACATATATACTTATACTATGTAAAAGACTAAAAGCTGATCTTGACTGATAACTCAGTCTTTATATCCCACTAATTACGAATTTTATTCTCTTTTTTTTTTTTAATAACTAAAGTCATTAATAATAATTGTCGGGATACAGCTGTACATTAATATAATCAAAGCAGCATAATACTAAAATAATTAATTATTGCATGGTATTAACGTATGCATAATGCATTGATCTATTTATAGGATTCCCAAAATACAATTACAAGAAACAAAACATGAGAAACCTTCATTTCTCAAACTCTTTGGTTATATGAAAAGTCAAAATAATTAACCATGGATTCTTTGATATATTTATGCTATTTTATTCAAAGAAATCATTTGAAAAAAAAAACTATTATAAATTCATTTTTAATCAAATATTCAAAGGTGGTTGACCAAAAAAATAATAATAATAAAAATGAAATGTTACTATACTCCGGGTCAATTTTTGAGATTTATCAGATAAATATTTTAAAGACTATAATCAACGAGGATGGTTATACTACTGAATCACTCAAAGTATCCATTTGATTATATCTAGTCAAAATATTTTACCATAATTGACATTCTTTTGATCAAAAGATAAAAAACAAAATTATATAACTAGTTTAGTTCAAAATACTATACTTCGGGTCAATTTTTGAGATTTATCGGATAAATATTTTTAGAGTATAATCAACGAGGATGATCATACTATCGATCGAATCGTTCAAAGTATCCGTTTGATTATATTTAGTCAAAATATTTTACCATAAAATGACATTCTTTTGGTCAAAAGACCAAAAATACAAAGTGTAGAATTAGTTTAGTTATCAGTTTATTATTGAGAAAATTGTCAAAAAAATCGCCAATGTAAAAAAGTAATTTGGGTCACGAACTTTGTAACTAATTTTTTTAATTATATATTGTTGTATATATTATATTAAATTGCAAACTTATAAATTTTTTACCAATCGAGACATGTCAGTGCTACGTCAGCAGATAACAGAACATTTTTAACACCGTTTTTTATTCCGTTTGACGAGTTAACGTCGTGCCTCAATTGGTAAAAAATTTAAAAGTTTGCGATTTAATAAAATATATACAACAATACATGATTAAAAAATTAGTTACAAAGTTCGTGACCCAAATTACGTTTTTACATAAGTTGGCGATTTTTTTTTTTTTTTTTTTTTTTTTGACAATTTTCCGGTTTATTATTGTACAAAACTCTTTAATCGTTTAGGCTCATATACTTTGCTTGCATCTCACCCTAGTATAATCCCATCTTTAAACTTTGTAAATAAACTACTATTTCACCATTCTTTATGGTTCAAAAAGCTGTCACCAGCCTTGTTCTTCCATCTTTTAACTCTGTCTTACATTCCAAAGTTTATGAATAAACACTATAAAATTCCTTTATTCATCTTATTAATGCAACTCTCTTTATTCAAGATAAAGATAAACAAGTTCTTAGATCAAATAATTAAGATTAGAATTGTAGAGAGAAAAAGACAATAGTTGGTAGGGCCAAAGTGAGTTAGATAGATGAGATTAGAATCAAACGTAGGAAAAATTCCAAAAGATTGAAACACCCCCTAAGCTGTCTTCGTTATAGAAACCCTTTCAATTTTTATTCCAAAAAACACCCCCTAAGCTGTCTTCGTTATAGAAACCCTTTCAATTTTTATTCCAAACCCTTACACATAAGCTATTATTTCGTTCACCAATAAATACTAGACGAACTTAGTATTTTATTAAAAATATATATATTTATTTCTAACAATTCATCCGTAAAATGATGATATTGTTAATATAACGACACGTATAGACAAGAACCATCACTTCGGACCAACATTTTAAAACCCTATTTTTAATTTTTATTTAAGAATAATATCTATCTAAAAACCAATTACAATAAAGTCAATATATTTTTACATTACAAAAAAACCCATATATAAAAAAGGTCACAATAAGTTTAGTTTTGTGTGACTAGTGGGTGTAGGTCAGACGGTAACCACATCACCCCTAACTTATATATCGGGGATTCGAGTCACATAAAATAAATTTGGAGTTGTATAAGGCATTTGGCTGCTATCTATATGCCAACAATCTGCCTCCGAGAAAATCAGGTGGGGATTCGATCCCTAATTATCTTCGTTATAGCACCCTCTGACTAGGCTAATGTTAAAAAAAAAAAAAAGTTTAGTTTTGTGTAGAGGATTCGTAAAATTAGTAAAAAAAAAAAAAAAAAATTCTAAACCAGATTTTTATCCGGATTGTGGTCGAATTAGTCAAAAATCTTACCGGCAGGGTTAGTTTTAACCACATATGTGTCGCATAAACACTTACGTGCGAAATTATGTTTCTATTTATAAATAGTTTATGTTGTTTTCACATATCAATCACTTTAGTATAAATAACCCTTTTCAGATATCAATCATCCTTAACCCTACAGAACCGGTGAGACACAATCTAGCACATTCTATCTTCTCTCTCTCTCTATTCATTGATTGAGTTATCATCTCCTTGACCAAAGGGCGTACGTAGTTCGAGCTCTTCTCTCTCTCTCTATTCATTGATTGAGTTATCATCTCCTTGACCAAAGGGCGTACGTAGTTCGAGCTCGAGCCAAAACCAAATGGATATCTCAGGGGATAGAACAACTCTAAAGCGTCACTCATCGCTTTCAACACTAGTGGCTCATTTCTTTGGCATCTTAGCCGTTGTTTTGATGCTTATTTGGCTTCTTCATTACCGTGAAGGCATAGAGTATGACTCCGATAATCCCCTTAAGATTTTGAATGTAAGTTAATTATATCTTTTACACTTTATATATGTATATATACACACACATGAGTTAACTCAATCCCTTTACCTATTAACTGGCTTGAATACTTCTTTTGATTCGAAAATGGTGGTTGATATTTTGTAGGTGCACCCATTTCTTATGTACTGTGGATTTTACTTCTTTTGATTCGAAAATGGTGGTTGATATTTTGTAGGTGCACCCATTTCTTATGTACTGTGGATTTCTCTTCCTCGTAGGCCAAGGTAATTTCATTAAGATTTAAGAAAATCACAATAAAATACTTGTGGAATCTAATTTAATTTAGCATATATACAAGTAAAGAACCATTTATTTGTCGTTTAATTTTGTTAGACCAAACTCCTTATAAACTTTTTTGGCATGAAATAATCTAAGGATCAAAACTATTAATTTTGTTAATAATATTTACATTTTATGAAAGAAATATTGTTAGGTATTGTCCATGTCTAGATTTTATTTTTATTTTTGTTGTTATTAAAATTCTTTGTTTGGCTTATTATATGTTATCTATAGAATAATTTGGCGACCTATCTGTTGATTTTTTCCCCCTCTAATTATAAACCGTACACGTGATTTTCTTTAGAACAAAAATGACATTCTTGAATTTTGAATGTTTTTTATAATTTCTTTTTGACTATGATTACATTCTTGATTTTGCATGTTTTTTTTTTTAATATTTTCTTTTTAAATATGATTGGGATGCAGCAATGATGACATACAAAACATCCTACGCGTCACACCAAGTACAAAAAATGGTTCACGCTGGTCTTCACATGATAGGTTTAGTTCTAGGTATTGTCGGAATTTGCGCTGCCTTTAAATTCCACGACAAATTAAACATCAAAGACATGGTCTCTCTTCACTCCTGGATCGGTCTCACCACTTTCATCCTCCTCGGCCTTCAGGTTAATTAAAAGAAATACTAATCACTAAACTAATTAGTCCATAACATAAATAGTGGTTACTAATCTAATTATATTTCGTAGCTGAGTCACGTCTTATTAACTTTCTCGGCTTAGCTATTTTACTCTTTGGTGTCTCCGTCGACTTCTCCGTCGCTCTTGGTCGTTATTATTGATTGAGTATTATTATATTAGCCCCAAACTTTAAATATTTAAATATTTGTTTCTTTGTTTGTTTGTTTTTTACGTGTGTAAATGTGATTCGTGTGGTCTCTAATTGGTCGTGAGAGTGATTATTTGTTATTTTAATTTCTACTTTCGGATGATTTCTTCTTTGATTATTCTTAAAGTAATAATTCGCATATTTTAATTATAGTGTTTAAATTTCCAGGTCAGAACGCAACTTTAACGTTCCAGAATGTTTCATGCCACTATTATTATTCACTAATAAAATATTATACTTTTTCTCAATAGAATATATATATATATTTTTATGTTTCGTAGTAGTATTAATTTAATAAGAAAGATGTTTTGAGTGAATATATGTTTGATGAAAATCAAAATAGAAAAATAATTTTATTTATACATGTTACTAGTTATCTTAAACTTAAATTTAGGATTAAAATAAATCTGAAAAAATCATCTAATGAGAAATATTCCAAAATTCAAATTCTATTCAGATAAGTTCAATTATCTACTAGTTGTCCTTTAATTTCCATATTTTTCTAATATTTTTTATGATTTAACTAATATAAACCCAGTATATACGGTAGTACAAAACATATACTTCATATTTATAGATTAAAAGATCGAAATTTTCTAAGATAAATAGTCAGAGAAACAAAGAAAACACTTACTAATTTGATATTTCCCCCAGGAAAAAACAAACAAGAAGCAGAGAAATGGATTAATCACAGGCTCTATTTTTCAGATCCTTCATACCAATTGTTGTTTTGTAGCTTCCATTCTCTTCAACAATCCAGCAATCTCAGTCTCCATTCTCAGCTTCATGTTCCTGTAATCGCAATGCGAGTTCTCAAGCTTCTTAAGCTCCTCCAGCTTCTTCTTTCTCCTCTCCTCTGTCTCCTGCAAACGCAGACGCAATAGCTTCTCTGTGTACTCTTCTTTCATCTTCTCCGTCTTCATCTCTATTATCCTCTTGAAACTCTCTGCTTCTGTTCTCGCCTCATCTGCTTTCTTCTGGAACATTCTTCTTTCAGCCTCCTTGATTCTCACCCTGCTCTCTAAACTGTCGAAACAGTTCATCATTGCATCTGTTGATGCAAAGCTCTTCTTCTTTTGATCCTTGGATGTTGAAGGTGTCACAGATGCCTCGTCTTTCCTGTGGCTCGGTTCTGGTGCAAGTGTTAGTTCTCTCGGGGGTTCAGGAATATGTGTTACCGAGTCTGCATCTGCAAGAAGACAACAATCAAACTTCGATCTGTAGAATATTTATACATAAGTAAAGTAGAAAGTGGGAACTTACAGTTAAAGAACTGAATTATGAAGTTAGAGGCGTCGACTGGAGAAATCTGTTTACTCTCTAACTTCCTGATCATTTCAGTGGCTTTGAGATGCAATGCTTTGCCTTTCGAATCCTCGCTTCCTTGGAAAATCTTTCTAACACAACCGAGCTCCTTGACTAAAGTCTCGAGTCCCCAATTCTTCGCGCAACACACGAAAACATCCTTAACAAATCCAAACATCTCTGATCTATGAGCGCACCCAATGCAATGGAACATTATCTCAGTCATACCTCTTGGACCTTTCAAACTATGTCCAGGTTTGATCAAATTCTTCTGAATTCCACAAGCAGCATGACACCAATGGGAACAAACATCACAGCCAACCCAACTACAAGTATTGCTAGCTGAATCGAAACGCAGACAAACAGGACACATACAAGAGCTACAAAAGCCTTTGTTCTTAGAACAGATCTTGCATTCACAGTCATCAACAGGCAAAAGACTCTTACAATTCACATTCTTGCATCTCAAAAACAGAAAGATCTCAACCAATTCGTTCATAGGGATTCTGATCTTACCAGAGAGGAAGTACTTAAGCCCTGTTCTTACAGCTACAAAAATGTCTAGCTGATCCTTAACACATTTGGATAACGTATCTTTGTTAAGATCAGATCTTTTATCAATCTGGTTCTGAAGATTTGTCAGCTTCTCTTTCTTCTCAGGGCGAATCAATCAAGTTCCTCAAAACTCTTTAGCTGATTCTAAAGTTTCATCAGCCATTCCTTGAATAATCAAAGCAGCAGAAGAAATCGACTTTGAAACGATGTCCTATAAAACCCTCTCCGACCTAACCGCATCGTTATCTTCCAAGGTTGGTACTTTCTTACTCGAATCGCCGGAAATTGTGATTTCATTTCCCGGACGAGCTGGTAATTCAGAAGGAAAGAAAGAGTAATCCAACGAGTTTGAAGGTTTACTAGAAATTGGATTATTAGCAAGCAAAACGCCGCCGTCACCGATTGGTCTGAATCGACTATGAACAGATCCGTTGGTTCCTTCGCCGGCGCACCAGACCTGATCTTCTTTAGAGCAATCGAAATCTGTAGAGTTTCGAGTCATCGAGCAGCTAATTTATGAGAAAAAGGGTGAGAGAAAGACATTGACGACGTCGTCGTCGCCGTGAAATCGTTAGAAAATTCACTCATCACTCTCGGTCTTCTGACGGCGTTTGAAGCCGTTAAGAAACCTCAGGTAAAGCTAAAGAGAGATTTAGGGGTTCGATATTATTGTTCTTCTTCTCTTCCTCTTCTTCTTCTTCATTTTTCTCTTCTTCATTTTTCGATATCACCAGGATGAAGAAACTTCTGTTATCATCACGAGGGAGAAGAAGATGACTTATGATACAACGACAAAACGATGTCGTTTACATTTTTTTTTTTAATTTTTTTTTTCGTTGAAACGACGTCGTTTCATTAAAACTTAACGTCTAATG
>CM071720.1:20647365-20657791 GCA_036630335.1 Physaria fendleri | reverse complement strand
TCACACATGATATTAAGGTAAAGATATTTTAAATGAAATGTTACATACCAGGCAAACAAAAAAAAATGTCTTCAAAAGTTTTTTTGTGTGACCAGAGGTCTCAAGCATGTGTCCACCGTCTTTTATGTCTTTTAGGGTTCTGACTCTTTACGTTAGGTGGTGAAGGATGACGCAGTGTTGGGAAGCTCTAATCAGAGGATAAAATGGCAAAAAAAGCAAAGCTACGAGTTGTCACTCCTCAGTCCCTTTTCTACCCTCATATCAGAAACCAACTACTATACAAATCAATAGAGGACAAGAGAAGCAATTCTCTTTTTTAACCATTTTTATTTTATAACTTGCATCTGAGTCCTCCTCTGTACTTCAATCTTATCTTACAGAGTTCAACAAGCTGATAAACCAAACCAAACCAAACCGAATTTTATCCGAGGGATATGAACCAAACTTTTACCACTATTAAGAAAACCCGGTTCTGTTTCTGTTAAACATTCTTCAAAACAGAACAGAACATAGTAACTTAACTCTAATTAGTAACGGTCATGTGATATTGTGAAGTGAAACAACCCAGAAGGATTCTATGGAAATTCGGCCTAAAACTGTCTGGAGAACATCCAATAGGGAAAATTACTGCCTGTAGAACGATCCTGTGCTACATAAAGCCTCAAAATAGAGCAATCGAAATCTGTAGAGTTTCGAGTCATCGAACAGCTGATGTTATGAGAGAAAGGGTGAGAAAAAGACATTGACGGAGTCGTCGTCGCCGTGAAATCGTTAGAAAATTCACTCGTCGCCGTGAAATCGTTAGAAAATTCACTCATCACTCTCGGTCTTTTAACGGCGTTTGAAGCTGTTAAAGACAGAGAAACCTCTGGTAAAGCTAAAGAGAGATTTAGGGTTTCGATATTATTGTTCTTCTTCTCTTCGTCTTCTTCTTCTTCATTTTTCTCTTCGTGAGCTTTTCGTTTAGAAGAATTAGGATCTGATTCTCTTACACTGAAGAAATCTCTCTCGATCCATTTCTCATCGTAGTTTGAATCATCGGAAAAGGTTACAACTTCTTTCCCCTTTTGACCCAAATTTTCAGAGATTTTCCCAATTTCACGGTTTTCGCAGAGATAGCTTAGAGTAAGCTCGTTTCCAGATCTAGGTGATGATTTTGAAGAGATTCCATCTAGATTATTAGACCGAACGTTGAGAAAGTCGACGCCTTCTTGATGATACCCACCAGTTTGGTCATCTTGATGGTTTTGGTTGCTTAGATTAGAGAAAAGAGGTTTTGATGTTTTGGTTCGTGAGCACTCTCCATCTCCGACGAGATCTTTGTCTCCGTTCATGATGCTGGAAGAGAGAGGGAGAAGAAGAGTGGATTTGACGAAGTGGAGAAAGAGATTTGGTAAAACTGTGGGGAGAAAAAGGTGAATTCACTATGGCAAAATTATAATAAGGTATGAGTATTGAGGGTAGTTTTGTCATTAAAAAGGTGAATTCACTATGGCAAAATTATAATAAGGTATGAGTATTGAGGGTAGTTTTGTCATTAAACGTTGGGAGTCAAAGTGTAGTAATAAGGTAACGGCTGTTTTTTTAGGGGTTCGAAGTGTTCACACGAGTCACTAGACACGGTTTAATACTTTTATGCCATGCTTGATGTTTCGATGGGCAAAATAAAACTGGTTTGAAGTATAACGCCATGGTTGAGTTCTCTCGAGTATATGAGGTGATTTACGTTTCAAGAATAGAAAAGACAAGTCAAATTATAATTTTAAAATTTAATTTTATAATTGAAAAGTCAACACGTAACGTATAATTGATGTCCAACTTGTCAGAGATTCTTATCTTTGTTTTGTAAGCATCTGGACCTCATGATTCTTGGCACACAGACGTTGACTTTTTACAACAATTATATAATAGGATATGCCGAATTTAAAATCATGACTTTCTTAATGGTTTAGTAAATATCATTGGGCTCTTCTTCAGTTAAGATCCAGTTCCTGACATTATTGTGATTTAAGCGAAGGCCTATTATCTAACCTCTAAGACTAAAAGTCTAAATTAATTTTAATGACGTCTCATTATATTTTGATTGAATCAATACACTGATGTCTCATTATATTTGAATAATTTTTCATTTAGCCAAATGTCACAATCACGCATTTTACAAATCGTTGTTATATGACGTGAATCTAATTTAGTTGAGGCCCATATATAATAATGGGCCAATTGAGATGATATTGCCTAACAATCTGTGACAAATGAAATATCATTGCTCTTTTAGTTCCATGGTTTCTTAACTTTCTTATGCTTTTTAGAAGAAATTTTAACATCTCAATTAACTAATAAAAGATTTTAATGAAATAATAGTGTATCCAGTTTAAGAAACAAAACAAATAATAGGAGTATATAATGTGTATGGCGACACAAATGGTGCCCCCTTACAGTAATTGGTATAGTATACCAAATATCTAATTACGTCCAGAGATTTAGTATACAACTCTGTAGATGAATTTCTTAGTACTTACATTATGTTTGCCAGTGTAGACGCTGATATTAACCTGTGTATTCGTGCCTTCACTCCGGTTATATTTTAGGTTCTGGATGTAGAAGTTCCTTTGCCGGATGCTAATTACAAGGACCAAGTATTAGGTGAGCAGCAGAAGAAAATTGAACTGATGCTGTGTGTGTTGAAGGTTATTTGCATCAAAGAGTGTTTTTAAGAAACACAATTCATATTTTTCGACACAAATGACTAGTATATCGTCTTAGACTGTTATGATATCCTAATTTGGTGGAGTATAATACTCAGTTTCTTGGAATGGCCCTCACTTATTTGTTATGATATCCTAATTTGGTGGAGTATAATACTCAGTTTCTTGGAATGGCCCTCACTTATTTCTATTCAGGGCAGTGATCTAGTGAACATGAGGAATAAGAATAATGAAGATGGAAGCTGGTTGGTACCTGTTGTAAGGTTGGTTTTCTTCAATTCTTGTGGCAAGAGTAAGACTCGCAATCCCGACTAGTATCAGTGTCCTTTCGCTTTTGAAGGATCCTTTGCTCAGGAATCGATCCAGCAGACTCACTGCTAGAAACAATGTCTCTTGCTGAAGCTCCAATGCAGAACATTGCTGCATAGTGAGGGAAAAAACAATCAGCACCACCAATCCTATATCTGGCTGATGATATATAAACCTTATTGGATTCTGAGTGGCCTCTAGATATTTGTTAAACTAAAACACCCAAAAAAAAAAACAACAGGAAACAACAAGATCTCCAAATATGTATAGATCAATGTATGTATAATAAAATGCATTAAAGCAGAAGGATTTTATGTTGACCTCCACAATCCATTGAACCATGCTGGAGCGTAGACGAGGCATGAAATCAGTATGGTCCATCCTGGAGCAGTAATCCTTAGCATATACCCGCAAATACGAGTGACTTCTCTCTCTTTCCCTCAGCCTTTGATAGCTCTCTTCAACCTCTTCATCTTCAAACCTTAAATGCTTCATTCCAGAACAGA
The DNA here is from genome assembly GCA_036630335.1 of Physaria fendleri. NCBI lineage: Eukaryota > Viridiplantae > Streptophyta > Magnoliopsida > Brassicales > Brassicaceae > Physaria > Physaria fendleri. Next base: position 20,654,271 of record CM071720.1, on the reverse strand, counting down.
GTGTCAAAACTTGTATATGGATCAAACAAGTCTCACTGGCTAGAATTTGAGTCAAAATGGAAATATATAACCACATCTTCAACTTCTAACTATTTGCAATTGATCCAAGAGATATGAAAGCAATTCTACACTTACTTGAGACTGAAATTCACGGTTATCTTTCTGCAAAACAGATTCCAAATCATTGGGAATAGTAGATCTAGAGAATTGTTCCTTGAATTCGAGGAACAGAGAGCGAGCAAGTGAAGTAGGAGAATCAGAGCTAGATTTCTCAGAGAATTGGCTTCCAGAATCGAAAAACATTGATGGAGTGTAGTCCGAGAAATCGAATTCAGAATCGTGTGAAAACACCTCAGATTCCGACGAACGGAGTCGGCACAATCTTACGTTTAGAATTCCTTGACGCGACCTCCTTCATATCTCTCCGAGAAAAGCTTCAACCAAAATTCAAATTCGAAAATGGAAGTTCGTTTTGGTTGGTTAGAGAACGCGGAGAGTGGGAATAATGCAGTTATGGAAGTTTAAAGCGAAGAGTGGAGATGATGAAGAATGAGAGTGGGATTCAAATTCGAAAATGGAAGTTCGTTTTGGTTGGTTAGAGAACGCGGAGAGTGGGAATAATGCAGTTATGGAAGTTTAAAGCGAAGAGTGGAGATGATGAAGAATGAGAGTGGGGTTTTATACTCTGTGTGTTAGTGCACGTGAACCTCGTTTACATTAAGTGGCATAATGCGAATCGCAGCTTTTAGACGCAAGTTTCGTCTGGCAAATATAGATCTGCGTTTGCGTTTGAATTTATGCTTGTGCAGTACAATCACCATAATTAGCTTTAAACATGCGGTTTTGATAATTACTTCCTCTGATTCATATTTTTTTTAAAAAAATCATTGCTGTAGTATGCTTTTATAAACATACAGTTTAATTAGTTTTCGTCGATCAGATCTCATGGAAGGACTAAAAGGAATATAAATTAAGCTTAGATGTGATTTGAAAGAAAATCACAGATAAAAGTTTTTGAATCTCATAGTTATAGGAATTTTAAAGTTTCTTTTTTTTTTTCCAATTGGAAAATTTATAGTTAAATATAACTCTTTTTTTTTTGTGTGTAGTTAATGTAACTAAAATAACATAAAATAGATAAATGTTACTTGCAAGTGAACATCTATGTGCATCAAAATTAGAATAATCAAATCTTGTTTTTTTTTCGCATGTAAGGCGATGGAAGTTTAGAATGACTAGCGTATTATATCTTGTTTCTGCGTCTGCGTTTCTCTGGTTTCTTTTGCTAGTTAATCTACCTTTTTGTTGTTCGTCCGCTTAATATATTTGAATTTGATGTGTCTACCATATCATCTGGTAAGATATAATGGTAGAGACATTAGATGTGTGGGTGCTTGCGTCAAAGAACCTGCTCCGCAAAAAGTGCGCATTTGCCTAAAAAAATGTTTGAAAAATCTCCTAAGAATGTTACTTCTATGTATCTCAAAGATACGAGCGCAAATTGTAAGCTTCTGCATCTGTTAGGGATGATATGTGAGTCGATGAGGCCATTCCTGGAAAAACTGTTGTACCTAATTGGTCTTTTTAGTATCCATCCATAACCAAAGGTGTTTGTTGGAGCTGTCCATGAAGCGTCAATATAAAAATAAAGATTGTTATGAGGACTCAAATCCAATTGCTCGGTTGCAATTTGACTTCTAATGGAGCAGATTCCATTCTTCTGCATTTATCCAAGTTTGGTGGATTATTGAAGGAATGTCCTGACGTATTATGTGGTTTCTTGCTTTCCAGATACGATATTTGGAAAAACCGTTTAAAATGAGTTATGAATCGATAAAAATTGAGGTCTATCAGAACCACTAATCATACTAACGGACAAAGAACTAACGGCTGTCGAAAGAAGAAACAGAACACAAAGATCGAACATCACTAGAACTGAGATAAACTATCAGCAAGGAAAACTGAATCTAGAAGATGGAGCTGCAAGAAATTACCCTCCTGAATTGATTACACAACACCACGCTTGGATGCAACAACAAAATCAGACAATGCTGGCGTTGCAACAATAGGTTTAGCAGATGTTAGCTGCATAACAACAGAACGCGTCACCGCCTCCACCACCACCCGCGTATAACAAGTGACTAACGTGGTTCCACGAGCACTACTCTCGGTTTCCTCAGCCTATCAACCATCCTAAACACCATCGACAGTTTCCATCTGGTTACCCAAAAACAAGATTTCTGTAACGGGTTTAGTCAAACTGGTCCAAAGAAAGCTAAAACATCTTCTCCTATAGCTAGAGCTGGGTTGCGGGCCGCTCCGCCCCGCCCCGCATAAAAGCCCGCGGGCTTCTTCGAATTTGAGGACCGTCCCGCCCCGTCCCGCGTAAAATATTTTCTAAAGATTAAGCCCGCACCCGCCCCGCATATCCCGCACCCGCCCCGCATATAAAATATTTTCTAAAGATTAAGCCCGCACCCGCCCCGCATATTACCCGCAGGGCCCGCGGGTACCCGCGAACCTGCAACCCGCAAAATCCGCATCGTAAAATCCGCGAACCCGTAATCTATAAATCGCATATATGAAAAATACGACCCGTGAATGGTAAACCCGCGACCCGCAAACCGTAAAAAAAAATAAAAAAAAATAAATTTATTAATAATAATACTTTATTATATAATATATTGAATTTAAAAATAATATAAATATATTGAATTTAAAAATAATATATACATTATATATAACATATTTTGTACTATATATATTTTTATAATATATTTTATATAATATGTAATATAAATTATATATTTAAAAATTAAAAAAAAAATTATGCGAGGCCCGCGACCCGCCAAACATTGAGCCCGCCCCGCCCCGCGAAATTTTTAACCTCATTTAAGAGGCCCGCAACCTCATTTAAGAGGCCCGCACCCGCCTTACGGCGGGTCAAAGCCCGCCAAACCCGCGGGTTGCGGGTCAAAATCTATAGCTCTCTATTTTGCTGTATAATAATAAATTTTGTGATTTGTAGTTAACTTAGAGATCAAACCTCGAAGCTCAATTTCACTCATAGTGTTGTTGTTGTTGTTATGAGCATTTAAAAGTTGATGAAGATATTGCTTAAGTTGAGTAACCCAATTCTATTACTCAATTCTCGTAGAACTCTAAGAGCTTTTCTTCTACTCGGTTTTTCATTTTGCTTATAAGAAACATTAGCATTTTGGTCCATGCAAAATTTTATATACGTATGTATATAAAATGTCTATTTAAATGAATTATAAATGTAATGAAAGCAGGGGCGGACCCAGACTAGAATTAAAAGGGATTTAATAAAAAATTAAGCTAGGCTTGTTGTGGATTTGAACCCATCACCTCTGTTCAACTTGAACTCTGTTCAACTTGAACTCTGTTCAGTGGGAGGGATGTCATATTGATTATGCGTTAGAGGTGGAACTTGATGTTTTCATTGTTGATGGCAAAATACATATACACAGGTTATTTTTAGGGTAACAATCAATCCATTTTGAGACCGATCATCGTGGACGAAAGCAACTTTCAGCATTATAACTGAATTAGTGAAATCCAGTATTGGCGTGATGAAGTCCGACCAATTAATTTCATATGGATTAATCGACGATACAATGTACCAGCTGCTATTTTAGGTCAAAACAAATCTATCATAACAAGTAGATTTCATTAACTATAATACAATTTCCTGTATTGTTTTTCTTTTCTCCCTATGTTTTTTTTTTTTTGGTTATATCATTCTAAATGTTAGACAAACGTGATGAGTTAGCCCAAGTAAGGCCCATGTGAATACCTTGCTCCCTACTCCATATCATGTGATCGTATCTGCACGTATCTGCAACTTTCCATTTACAGAAGATTTGTTTTTGGTTTCTGCATCACGCTTATTGCTTGTTTTCCTTTTCTTGTGGTCCTTCTCTTGGTGCTTATATATACTCTTGTAATTGGGTTTCTAAGATCAAGCAATACAATATACATTTATCTAAATCTCTTTCATATACTCTTGTAATTGGGTTTCTAAGATCAAGCAATACAATATACATTTATCTAAATCTCTTTCACTAAATTGATTTAAATTGAACCAAGAATATGTTAAATTTTCATTTATGTTTATAGAAGCCCATGTTACAACATATATTCTACCCATGTTTTACTGTGTCCTTTATCTCTACGAAGCAGAAGCTAAAGAAAAAGACATTATTTTGCACAAGAATATATAAGCAGTGCATTTGACTGTTACTTTGTTAAAAATAAGTCACAGATATATCTTGTTTAAAAATTTTAGTTTGTTCAATAAAAGGTGATGAAATGTTTATACAAAATCAAAAGGAGCATTACAATAACTTTTTTAAATTGTGATTACCATTAGCGATTCTACAAAGTACAAACGAAGTACAACAGTAATATGACGAAATGCTTTAAGAAGATAGGACCAAACAGTTGTTCTTGTTACCCCTTTTTTTAAGGGGATGATGATGACATAACGATGTCGTTTAGCTGATTGTACACCGCATCCATAAAACGTTGCGTTTCACTAATAGGCTTCTCCATTGCTTCCTTCAACTCCCGTAGAGTCAAGCAATATGCTTCCTATATCCGAATTAACAATTACAAATATTCATATGATCATATTTTCTTTACAAAAACAAACTTAAAATTTGTAAAAGTTGAAAAAATCAGCAAAGAAAACATGCAAAAATGTTGTTTAGAATTGTGTAAGAATTTAGAACAAAGAAGAACCATGAATTGATCAAGTTCTGAAGAGGAAGCTTCTGAGGAAGAATCATCAGAGTGGAGAGATAGTTTGGTCAAGGAAAGATCATCCGCCGTGTTTATGACCTCCTCCGGTGAGTCAAAGTCACCGGAACATAACTGGTCATGGTGGGTCCAATAAGAGATTAGTGCTTGTGTGTTACGAGTCAAAGTCACCGGAACATAACTGGTCATGGTGGGTCCAATAAGAGATTAGTGCTTGTGTGTTACAACAATTAACTAATATAGAGTTGAGAGGGGAGAGAAGAACCTTTAAACAATTGAGATGTGAGTGAAGAAGAAGACCATACAAAGGATGATTTAAGATACTTTTCTTTAGATTCTCTTCTTCTTCTTCTTGTTTTGGATTCGGACTAATATTCTTTTGTTTCATGTTTTGTGAACGACCTTTGAACTCTTCTTTGTTCACCTCCATGTTTTACTGTCTCAGATGTTCTAAAAATATGTATATATATATAGACAAACAAACAATTATATAAAAAAGAAGCTAGGGCTTTTTTAAAACAGTATTAAGAGTTTTAAGATTGCTCTTTTGTCGGTCTATGAGACATTTGTTACTGTTTACAAATAAATGAATAATAATTGTACAACTACATGCAATACATATTGACGACATGACACTTACCATATTACTAAGATAATATGATTCAGCAAAACAAGAACTATCATTTTCATACATGAGAAAATAAAATCACATCATAAATGCAGACTTATGCACAAGTTTCATTGCTTCTATTTTTTGCTTTTTCATTATCCATCCTTTTTTCCTCTCAATATTTTAAAATTGTAGAAAACATAATTCCAAATCCACATATTTTTTCAAAAAAAATAACTTATAAATTCATTTGACCTTTTTTAAAAGAATAAAAAAATCCAGTTACATTTAAGCTAGTTAGAACTACTATATAATTAAAAAAAATTCAATAATTTACATGTTTATACGTATATATATTAGATATGAGGAACTAGTGGGTAGATCATAAAACACTAGTTAGATTCTATACATTTTTGTATAAAATTTTTGAATAAAAAGAAAAAGAAAATGAGAAAAGGGAACAGTGAGAAGATCCTAAATAGGAAAAGAACTGTAGCATCAATGGGACAGTTCCATCTATGATGAGTTATTAATGATGAGTTATTAGTTTGCCAGTTTTAGAGCCCCAAAACCCTATTATTGATCTTTTGATTACGACCTTTCGTACTTTCCACTTTATTTTTTTTAGAGAGAATTTTATTAAATTCTATTTTTTTCTAAAGAGAATTTTGTTAAATTTGCTATTTTTCTGCTATTCCTCGTCTCCAGTTATCTCAACAATACAATCTCTAAGTTTACATCATTTATTGGTCTCTTGATTCAAGATGAAGTCCACAGTTTCTATAAATCGCTAAGTTTACATCATTTATTGGTCTCTTGATTCAAGATGAAGTCCACAGTTTCTATAAATCGCTAAATTCTTCTTCTTTTTTTTTGGTACAGTGGTATAGTAGTCTTATAAAAGAGGGGTCGTTTTATAATAAGACTAGTTATTATATGCACACAACAATCATTGGATTAATATTCATAATAAATATATTATGAGTAGATAATATATTAAGAACAATATTTCACGAAACTTTTTTTGTGGACATAAGAGAATAATAACATTAGTAGGTTCTGAATATATGATAAAAAAAAATGTTCTGATATGAGTTTTATTTGGTTTGCGTGCAGTGCAAAAAAAAAAATGTTCTGATATGAGTTTTATTTGGTTTGCGTGCAGTGCAACTATTAATAAAATGTATATTTGTTCGTATAATTTGAGTTATATATTGGTGAAGAGGATTATGCGCTTTTTTACTGGTAAATAGAGAGATTAATTGCGGATAATTATCACATTCTAATTTATTAGATAACAAATAGAGAGATCAAGATCATGATATACAAGTTTTTAGTGTTTTGTCTTATGATTTAACATTCTTGTATTCCAAAGATTTTTACGATTAATAATCATTCAGTGTTAAAAAAAAAAAAAACAATTTATGTTAGAAAAATAAATTACCCTTAAGAGCATCTCCAAGGGCAACTTCAAATTTGAAGTTTGTCCAACTTCAAATTTGAAGTTTTTATGA
>CM071720.1:20538362-20550244 GCA_036630335.1 Physaria fendleri | reverse complement strand
AAAGAACTTGAACTTTATGATTGGACCGTTAATACATCGGCCACTCTACGGGAAATATTCTTACATCATGCACTTGGAAACAGAAAGAGAGACACGCGTTGCCGGAGATAGAAGAAGCAATGGCATAGAGCCGTGGGTCTTATCGTCTCCCACGTTTGTTGAATATGCTCTCATTCTTCCTCGGAAATTGTTTTTACAACTTTAAAAAAAACAAAAATGTGGATCAGACCCAAATGAGAGTTGTGTTCGTAGGTTATTGAAGTAAACGAGATTCTGACTGCTACTTCTGCAGTAATGTGTTCTGTGTCCTATACCCTATGATCACGCGCTTTTAGATTAGTTTGTTAATTATTACTTAGCCTCTTTTAGTTTAAAGCTAATTAAGACTATGATTGTGGTCAATATCTACACGTCTTTGTGTGCTTTGATATTTTGTTAAAATAATATAAACACATCAAATGCATAGGGAAATGCATTTATATGCATTTATAATTACAATCTATTTCTCCTCCAAACTATCGATATAGTTACAGATAGTCTCATACTTTGATTTCTGTCCAATTGCATCCGAGAAAAACTTTGAAGATACAATTTGTCCCGAAATATAGTATCTAATCATAATTTTCTCCGAATATTTACGTCTCTTTCCAATTTGTCCAGAAATTGGTTATTATAACGGTTTAATTTTTCGATAATCTTGTAGACAATACCCAAATTGAGGAGAAACATAACGAACATATTAATTCGAATGCAATTGGACAGATGTCAAATTATAGGGACTATTTGTAATTATATTGATAATTTGGGGAAAAAATAGGTCGTAATTCCCGCATTTATATGCTGTATATGTAACATGTATCAGCAAATACTTCTTTTGCCAACTCTTTATAATGTGAAATATAAGGAATAAGGGATACTTTTACCTTTCAAATTGTATGTTATCATTGAAGGTTTTTTTTTTTTTTGTTAATTGCTAGTATCATTGAAGGTTAAAATTTGAATGCCCTGGGAAAAAAAAATCCCTAAGGAAGTGTTGTTATTGATTTATTAGTAATTTATTATGAACAATTAATTAATCATCTTATTAGTGAAAATTATGAGACATGTTGAGAAAATCAAGGATCACGGCTCTCTGACATTCTGAACCTCGAGTTTCACATTTCATAATCACGAGCTTCATTATTAATTTAAACAAAAATGATGATTAAACAAGTTTGTTTTTTGTTTTTTTTAATACGTGTCACTAACACTAAGGGTAATTATGAGGACTAATGGTGTGACATCTCGTTTTCATAAAACATCCTTACTTTAGACTAAACATTAAAAAATATAAATCCAATTAGAATACTATTTATGTTCATGGGCCTATGCGCTCAAAATTTGGCCCAAAACATGGCCCAAAATAGAAAAAGTATATGCGTAAAAACATTCTACAAAAGTCAAAAAATCAATGTCAAACACCAAATTATTGGAGAAGCAACTTCTCCTCCATAACCAAGAACGTGTGCTCCAATAAACATTACTGATTCACCCAATTTGACAACAACTTCAATACATTTACAATTTTTAAAATTTCATATCATTGACAAAGTCCATTTCACCATACCTATAAATACAATTCCTTAGTTTCTTAATCCCTAACTTCTAATTCAGACCAAACACAACAACTTCAAAATGGCACGGTTTGGTCTTGTTTTAGTCCTGGCTCTTACCCTAACCATCTCAATCTTCCCAGACACAACAACTGCTCAACTCAAACCCAATTTCTACTCCAAGTCATGTCCAAATGTTGAAACAATCGTGAGAAATGTTGTCAAACAAAAAGTCAAACAAACATTCGTCACAATCCCAGCCACTCTTCGTCTCTTCTTCCATGATTGCTTCGTTAATGTAATAATGCTCAAACTTTTGTTTTATGAATACTTATTATCATATGATGATTTGTTAATTATTTTTGGATGGTTTTTAGGGATGTGATGCTTCGGTTTTGATTCAGTCAACGCCTAATAACAAAGCTGAGAAAGATCATCCAGATAATATTTCATTAGCTGGTGATGGATTTGATGTTGTGATTAAAGCTAAAAAAGCTCTTGATGCTATCCCAAGTTGTAGAAACAAAGTCTCGTGTGCTGATATTCTTACTTTGGCTACTAGAGATGTAGTTGTCGCGGTATGTGATTTTATGTTCTTTCAATGTTTTTTTTGGGAAATTTTAGGTCAAAAATAGAGAAGTAATTGTGGTTTTTGTTTTGTTTGTGATGTGACTAGGCTGGAGGACCATCGTACCAACAAAAATAGAGAAGTAATTGTGGTTTTTGTTTTGTTTGTGATGTGACTAGGCTGGAGGACCATCGTACCAAGTGGAACTCGGAAGGTTTGATGGTTTGGTTTCGACTGCGGCTAGTGTCAATGGAAACTTGCCAGGACCAAATGACAAAGTTACAGAACTTAATAAGCTTTTTGCTAAAAACAAACTTACCCAAGAGGACATGATCGCTCTTTCAGGTATATAACAACAATTCACTAGAATAACATTAGAAGTCGACATTAGAGGTTTTATTTGCATAAAATCATGTTCTTTTTGGTTTGGATAGGTTTGGTTATGGTTAAATAATTACTTACAAATTATACATAAATAAAAATAACAAATATAGTTTTTTTTGGATTTCGGTTTTTTCAAATATTTTTAGGTAATTCAAATATTTTCAGGTACTTTCGGGTTTTCCGATAATTTTCAAATTTTATGGTATTTTCTGGCTGGTTATTTTTCGGATTGTCTAGTTTTTGGGTTATTTTCACAATATTTTAAAAATAATCAAACCCGATCCGAATCCCCAAAAGACGGAATTGCAAGGACCCGATTTCTTTAAAATATCCAAACAAATACATTTTACATGTACCCGAAAACTCAGTCCGAATCCCAAAACACCAAATTGTACCGACCCGATTTTTTTAAAAACCCTAACAAATACATTTTATGGATACCGAAAAGGTCGATCTGAACCCGACTCAAATCTTCGAACTCCTTGTATACATAAATCATACAATAGGATTACACCTTTTTTAAAAAAGTTCAGTTCCTGATTACATCCATTTTCAAATAACTAATATAGAAAATGTGAATTAACATTAGGTTTAGTTTGATTATGCTAAAGATTTTCTTTAAGGTCTTTTTTTCATCCCTTAAAAAAAAGCACTTTTGTGAACAAAATGAATCAAAATCTAAAACTAATTAAATTTTACAACAATGCAGCGGCTCACACACTTGGATTCGCACATTGTGGCAAAGTATTCAACAGAATCTACAACTTCAACAGAACACACTCCGTTGACCCAACTCTAAACAAAGCCTACGCTAAAGAACTTCAAGCTGCTTGTCCTAAGAACGTTGACCCAAGAATCGCCATCAACATGGACCCAACAACTCCAAGAAAGTTCGACAACATTTACTTCAAAAATCTCCAACAAGGCAAAGGACTTTTCACTTCTGATCAAGTTCTCTTCAACGATGGTCGTTCAAGACCCACCGTTAATGCTTGGGCTGGTAACTCTGATGCTTTCAACAAGGCGTTTGTTACTGCTATGACTAAACTTGGCCGTGTTGGTGTTAAGACTAGTCGTAATGGTAACATTCGTAGGGACTGTGGCATGTTTAACTAAAGAGGGTTCAACTGAATGGTTGGTTTTTGAGATTTGTTTCTTGTTGTCATATGAATTTTTGTTGTTTTTCTGTTTGCTTCTGATTCTTGTTTTGTTTTGAAAAATACATCATACTGTTGTTTTATTTATTTAAGCATATTACTACTGTTACTCGTGCGTCTCTAATTTGGCACGAATTTAAGACATTTTATTTAGGTAAGACATCATCTCCTTTTGTTGTCATATTGATGTCTCAAAAAAATTTCTTCTCCTTTTGTTGTCATATTGATGTCTCAAAAAAATTTCTGTTTGAGACACACGGTTTAGATGTCTCAATTTCCTGTCTCAAATGACCATGTTTTCTTGTAGTGTAAGCTTATAAGAATAAGCTAGGAAATCGCCTAAGTCGCCTATCCTCTATAACGGCCTGCTCCTAGACTACTAAATCTTATGCTGCTAATTCAAGACACGATTTGATCAATCTCTTCAAGAAACCATATAGCCCTGCTTATAACATGTTAGCAAACCCAACCGAAACCTCTAATCCCTTCTCCATTTATCTCAAACCATCTTCGAGTTTCTTCTTTAAAAAAAATCGAATCAAGAAGCTCACAAAAGGAGTAACTAGTCCCTATACGATGTTAAGAATAACACCAAAAGGAGCTTCAATAGGTTGACTTCTCCAACATCAAATCAACTGGTCATCTTCTTCATTATCTTCGATTGACCATTGTTACCTACCACTAGAAGAAACAACCTCAGTGATTTTACTTTACCTTTGCTAACATTTATGTGGGCTTCTTAAGCTGATGAAAGGTCATAATTATATTATAAGTTGATAATATGACAGACATTTATTGACTTTTTTTTTTCTTTTTTTTTCTTTTTATGTGTATATTATACTATAGTTTATGTGAATGAACAGATCACTTGTAGCTGTGAGTAACAGAATTCAAGTGGCCTTCCTTTGCTTGCGGAATTAAATGAAGTATTTATCACAAAAAAATTATAATATTCAGAATTACAGAACCGTCCACTATTCTAATAACGTGTACAATCCAATTATCTATCTTTTTGTATAAAAATATCCAACAACATATAAATATTTATTTTTAAAAAATAATAATAAATCAATTGTAAATGCAATTGCAAGTCCACCCCAATCATTTTCATTACAAACTCAGTCACTCAAGCAGCCGTTAATCTTCACCGTCAACTAACCACAGACCAAGTCAACGTTAAGAAATTGTCACTAAGACTTGATCAGCCGGTAAATTTAGATCAAATCCATGATGTCCTATCCCACTTTCTTCAGACGATCTCTCATTATCCACTTCGCTAACGTCACTACCGTTACCGTTACCGTTATTATTACCACCACCATCATAGTGACAACGTTTATGTCCACCTAAAGCTTGACCAGACCAAAACGACTTTAAACAGATAGTACATGTATGAATCTTTCCACTTTGACCAACACCGTTAACAACAATAGAACTGTTACCGTTACTGTTATTAGTTAGTTCTTGGTTACCGGAAGTTATATTGTTACTTGTCGGTTTCCGGTGACTTGTTTTGTGTCCACCTAAAGCTTGGTAAGAAGAAAATGATTTCCCACAAATCGTACACTTGTAATCACGGTGATTTGACGGTGATTGATGCGACGGAGGAGGAGATTCTACGGATGAGCCACGAGCTAGCATAAGGAGACAAAGAGCGAGATACTCATCTTCAGAAGGAAGGTTTGTATTACTTTCTTGATTGTGATGATTATGATCAAAACGTTGACGTTTTGTGCGTTTTCTTTTAGCCAATTGCACGAGATTAATCTCCGGTTCCATGTCTTCGCGGTACCGGAGAAGAGGTCGAGTGGTGGTGGTGGTGGTAGTGGCTGTTGGAGAATTGAGAGTTTCAAGAGCCATTAAATATGAAGAATAGAGAGTGAAGTGTGTGATGTATTGTAGGCACGTCTTTGTGCTTTGTGGTGTGTTATGTTGTGTAGTTAAGATTTATAAATAGTTTGAAGAAATCTTAAGAAGAGAATTGAGAGTGGGAACGTGGGGTATGAGTGATCAAGTGGTGCTGCTCTTGCTTTCTTCTATTCATTAAATTCCTTTATTTTATTATAATCTATAGTTGTATATAATGTTGTCATTATTTTTGGAATATTGTGTTAGAGTTGATTTACACTAAGTCAATGCAGTGGTTTTTACTTAGAAATTTCTATTTTGAGTTATCTTATCTTGTATTCCGTTGAATTGTAAGAGGATTAAGATCTTTCTGAATTCTAAAATATTACCACTTCCAAAAATTTTGATGACTTCAAAGTTGATTCTATTTTAAATTACTTAATTTAGGAGCTTTTATAAGCCCATTGTGGAGTATAAACTTTTTTTTTGAGACTTGTGGATGGATATGTGGTGGCATCGGAATATTGCTTATCTGTCAATCTCTGATTGGATAGAGTTGGCTGAGTTCTTTTGAGGATGATAACGTGGCGTGATAAGAGTGGAGGAACTTTTCGGTGGACAGTTAAAGTCGGTACGAGACTTAAGGTTCAGGCTAACATGACGGTGACACTTCGTTACACCACCACCGTCACATACACTATCTATACAATTTCTTTTAAATCAAAATACACATTTATTATCTTCAATTTGGTTTGTTATATACATAAAATAATAATAGCAAAGTTGAATTTTCGTTAGAATGTTTTATGGGTTTTGTTGTGTGTATAAAGACTTGCCCACTAGTCAGAAATCAAAAGTGGAGTAAGTCGTAGATAGGTATGGGCATGGAACAAGTACTAACTATTTTTGGCTGCGACTTGATATTTGTGGCGTCACAATTTTAGAATTTGTACCAAATTTATCAATACAAAACACTAAATCAAGTATACGTTAATATTTTATTATATTGAGCATAAAGTAGAAACTGTAAACTATAAGGTATCAAAGAAAGCACTTCTCTAAGACAACGCTTTCAATAGGAATTAAATCAGATGGAAATTCACAGTCCTTGTTCTTGGTCTCCGGCAACAAATCACATGGCTTCGGCTTAACGTTGCTCGTAACACCAGCAACTTCAGTACAAGTCCACTGCTCGTCCTTAGGATCATCGGCTAAAGATATAGTCACATTCGAGATACAAATCCCCTTAAACGGATCATTCTTAATCCCATTGAGTTTTGCTGACATTGTAACATTCTCTGCAGTCATATCTCTGTAATTAATATTACTAATTTCCGGTAATGCTTTAGGATCATAACCTTTATCAGGATGCTGATTATAGTTTCCGCTCATCCAAAATACGTATTTCATCGTCTTCATTGTGATCCTTCTAGCGAAAATGTCTTTCACGTAAGCGCCACGTCCAGCAGCAGTTTTGATTCTTATGGCGGATTCGGTGCTGAATAGAGTCACGTCTTCGATTCTAACGTCTTTGATGCCTCCAGACATTTCACTTCCTAAAGCTACACCTGCGCTTTTTGGTGAGATACATGTGAGTCTTCGGATTGAGAGTTGTTGTGTTGGCATTCCGAATTTGATTCCGTATTGATCCCATCCACTTTTTACTGCGACGCAGTCATCTCCGGAGACTATGTAACAGTCTTCTATCAATGTGTTTGTGCAAGAATCTGCATTACCAAAAATACTACCGTTTAACTAAAATATGTCCATGGTTAACTAACTTGCGCTCGCGCTTGAGGGATAGTCAAAGCCATACCTGGATTGATTCCGTCGGTGTTGGGAACAAAGACTGGAGCAAGAATAGTGACGGACTTGACAATGACGTTCTCACAATAGACAGGATGAATATTCCATGAAGGCGAATCGATTAAAGTGATGCTGGAGATTTGAATGTCTTTGGAGAACATGAGCTCGATCAAATACGGTCTAGTTAACTTAAACTGCTTCTTTTCGAATTTGTCCCACCAATATTTTCCTTGTCCGTTAATCGTACCATTGTTTCCTACAATCAATCAAAAAATCAGAATCTGACATTTATGTATTAATTGAATTACATAAGAAAAAACATAATTGTAATATACCTGTGATAACCACGTCGGTTAAATTTGTACCGGAAATCAAACTATTGAATCTCCCAGTTCCGGTTCCGTCTCTTCCCATACCGTAAGATGGTAATGGACCTATCACTGGCCATTCAGATTCATCCTGTGTTTGTCAAAACCGGAATTACGTTAGAATTTAGGGTTTATAAAATTAGAGATTGTTTGGTTATTTAAACCGGGACTTACTTGAGAAGCAAGGATTGTAGCACCTTGTTGAATGAACAAAGTAAAGTGACTGGTAAGGTTAAAACTTCCGGTAAGCCATTTTCCTGGAGGAACTACGAGTTGAGCTCCGCCGTCGGATGCCATTTGGCTGAGTTTGCTTATAGCTTCTCTAAATACTTTTGTGTTCGAAGTTTTACCATCTCCAACACCACCAAAATCAGTTAACAATGCACTATGTTTCCGGCAATTTAACGCCGAAAATTCAATTTTGGAAGCCGCATCACTTCTGTAAATTCTGGATCCAGTGGCCGGAAAATTGAACAGAGCCAAAAAGACTAGTATACCAAACACTTGACGAATCATCTACACAACACAGAAACATGCAATTATATTATTATCTTGTAATTTTCTCACAAAGATCGAATATTAATGCAAATTGTTAGGAATATATTACGAAAGTATTCTCGGAAGATCTCTTATAACAAAAAAGTATTATCGGAAGAAAAAGAAGATGTTCTCTACCTTAGGATGCTTTAACTTGAACCAAAGAAATAACAAAACGTTTTTGTCTGCAAAAAACAAGAGAAGAGATCAACTTATATATACAAGAACCCATATACTTTTTTTTATAGATTTTTCTCTTTTTTAAAAAAGAGAATTTCCTTTTTGATAATTAATTGTTAAATTTCCAATCATATGATTTTGTACCATATTTACAATAGCACAGATATAATAATGGCAATTTAATTTAAATCCGTGACAAATTGAAAAATATGTAAATTTGATAATTTCCTTTTACGTAAAAGGAAACAATCCTAAAAATAATAGAAGTACAAGATATCATGACTTTTGTTGTATAAAGTTGGTAGATACGATCAATATATATCACCACATTTGTTACTTTCACTAATTTTGGGATAATTAGGTTCATCTTTATCATAATTACACATATATGTATGGATTTTAAATCCGTGACAAATTGGAAAATATATAAATTGATATTAATTTCCTTTTACTGTCATTGGATATTAGGAAACAATCCTAAAATAATATACCAAAAAACTTGGTGACTGAACATACATGGTTTGGTCCCAACGGTATATTTATTATGGGCCGTAGCTGTTAATATAAGCCCAGTAATATATGGGCCGTAGCTGTTGCGAGTGGTTTGTCACTAAACAGAGTGACAGGTTGTTATTATAGCAAATAATTTAATAATTTAATTATAGGAAGAAAAAAAAGGTCGTGTTTGTTACTAGGCCTGGGCATAGATACTTGTTACCCGGCTTGTACTTGCTACTTGACCCGTCTTGACCCGTTTTTTATAAGTACTTGAAATTAGCAAGTCAGTTTCAAGTCTTCTTTATGAATTACTTGCAAGTACGGGACAAGTATCAAGTATAGTTCGTTTTTTTATACTTGGTCCTGTACTTGTTACTTGTACTTGATTTTACATACTTGATACTTATACCCGTTATATATTACTTGATACTTGGTTTAAATACTTGATGTTGTATTTATATATGTATTGGGCTTATCATTTATATCCTATATAGCCCATAAGACATAAATATTAAAAATATTTAGCCCATGGAATTATAAAAATTGGAAATACAAAAATTAAACTAACATTGGAAATACAAAAATTAAACTAACGTATAAGGCCCAACCCATAAAATGATATAAAACAACTATACAAAAATTGGAACTATAAAAACTATAACTAACTAATAAACCCCAAAATCCATAAAATTGTTATCAAACAAGTATCAAGTACGGGTCAAGTAACCCGCAAGTATCTTAGGATAGAGTAAATATAGGGACCGTGTGTATAGTTCCAGGATTTGATGGAGCCATGGGAATCCCAGTCGCCTTCGTGTAAAGTAACACCTTGAACATGGTGGCCGATGGCTTCGGGGACTTGTTTGGTTTCGCTCTTCCATCTCATGTAGTGTTTCTCTGCCGACCCTTTCATCGGTATTTCTGTCACGTATGTTCCTGACATCGCCATTTTTTTGACTGTTTGTTTTTATTTTGAAATGTGTTTTTATGTCAATGTAAGAACTTCTTTTTATACACTTAAAATACCGCCACACTACAAGAAATCTAAACAGCTGTGTATACATGTGTACATGCAACAATATTATACCTTATTCATAGATAAGTTTAAGTTGAAAAAAATGCATTAGTCATTAGATAAAGACGCGAAAAACCTGGGTGATAGAGACGACAAGAGGGTTTTGCGTTATGTAATAATGATCTTCGACGTCATAGTGATATTGCTAATCCACAAGTGTAGCCTGTGTCGTCATGTCCATATCTGTTTCTCACTTGTAGATTCATTGCACTCTTTTAGGTTCCATTTACATGGCTAGTTGGCCCAATTTTAAATTGTTATGCAATTAGCTAGAAGAATATATGTTCAAAAGTGTTTCAAACCGCAAAACACAAAAGAATATCCCAACTCTATATCATTTTCCCCTTGAACAAAAGGGTGAAGTAATCACAGTTCCTCATGTTAGATACATCAGTTTCAATGTGTCAAAAAAATCTCCCACAAGGGAGAGTGCTAGGGAAGTTCCTGCAAGCCAGACTAGTTCTCTCTATCTTTCTATCTCTCACTCTGTTTAAATGCCAGATTTGGCGAAAAGAATTGAAGTAATTGACAACACATGTGAATATAATAATGTACCAGAAGAATCTATCTAGTTAAATATGTGTCAGGTTGTGGATGTTGTTTTGTTCTTCCGGCACATACAGTCAGGGCAAGGGAATATGTAAATGGAGTCAGTTGGTCGTTTTAGCTCAAACCCTTTGGAGTCGCTATGTGACCTCATGTTTAGCATTTGCCGTTTAAAACTTCTCCATCTGCCGGTGAAAAGACTAATCAGGTGACTTTTTAAAACCAAAAGAAAACATGTTTGAAGGTGGGAAGAGGATAGAGTCGTTAGTTACCCTAGCTTGGGATTGTCAAAGAGTACAGCTAACTTTCGCTTGTCTGGCCGTATTGTCTTTGAATGTCCTCCATACAAATATCTCCGATGCCCCATGAGGAAATGAGGAAAGTTTCCACCTTGTGTTGTCACAAATACTTCACTGTGGAGACACACCGTGTAATCTATTGCAGCCATTCTAGAGGAGAAATTCTGAACACAGACATAGTCTAATTTAAGTTAGAAAAGATTCATCATGTGGATGAGAAGCAGTGGAAGAACATAAGAAACCTTAAAAGGAGCCAATTCGTCCTCAGAAGCAAGCATCTCCTTCGTCTGTAGATTAGGGAACATCTCGAGTAGTGGAGCCATAGTTCTATTTCCACCGTATATTGGTCCAGCGGCAAGGTATATGTATGTACTTTTGTTGAAGCCCATTCCTCTAAGCATCAAACCCACCTGACAGAAAATGTGAACCAATAGCAGCAAATTACTCTACTCGCATCTCTAAGCATCAAACCCACCTGACAGAAAATGTGAACCAATAGCAGCAAATTACTCTACTCGCATTATTTCTACAACGGTTTGTACTTCGCACAATTACTCTAAATATTCCACAGCTGTATCCCATGAATCTTAACATCTAAAACAGACCACCATGGTGGAAAGTAGAGCAGTGTCTAAATCAAAACAATCTGTTCTTACCTCTAAAGGAGTTAAAGGGCATTTCCCATTGAGCCTATTAGCTCCTGGTCGTATCACACGACCTGGTTTTGTGAACTTCCCTTTCCATCCTCGTTCTCTTGCCGCAATCATGTCTTGTTTTTCCTTGTTTCCACCATCAAATACACAACAAGAAAATGCGACCATATCCTGCAACATGTTCTTCTATCGTATTATATCTCTCACCTTAGACACAGATCTGTTTTTTTCAGAATATTCAGCCATGATAAAAACCAGAGGCAGATTCGTGAAGATGTTCTTCTATCGTATTATATCTCTCACCTTAGACACAGATCTGTTTTTTTCAGAATATTCAGCCATGATAAAAACCAGAGGCAGATTCGTGAAGT
>CM071720.1:20319474-20336808 GCA_036630335.1 Physaria fendleri | reverse complement strand
TTGTCGTGGTGGTACACTGGTTATGTATCTATCCTTTGGAGTAAGAGATTCGAAACCATCTTATGCATTCTGTTATTTATAAGAAGCCATTGCTACGTGTACAATTCTGATTGATTTCGTTAAGTGATTTAACGTGGTGTCTAATTTCGCGTCCAATTTGAAAGATTTTGGTTTAAAACGGGTAAATTCAAAAGTATGATGTTTTATTTGTCTAATTTCGCGTCCAATTTGAAAGATTTTGGTTTAAAACGGGTAAATTCAAAAGTATGATGTTTTATTTTGGGCCCGATACAGTACGTGTATTTTTTGGGGCAAATTTGATAGTACATGCATTATTCGACTTTTTTTCCCAAATTTTAGACATTAACCCAAACAAAAATTTATACCCATAACTAATACATATGCCCCCTTGCCAGTAAAAAAACAAAACCCAATACATATGCTCATATTTTTAACCCTAAACCTAACAGTTACAACTATCTCAACTCTTACTTTAATCTCCTTTATGGTCAAGTTACGCGTAGAACTAATTTAAAAACAATTAACGGATACAATTTAAAAGTGATGTAAGAGCAAATTATTAAAAACAAGTACTCAACTCTGTTTCTAGGAGGTTTTAGTTAAAAATACAATATTTTAGAAAGTATATTAATTGTATGTATTAAATAATTTAGCATAAAAAATAAGATAACTCACCAATTGCAAAAATATTATAAAATATAAATATAAATAAAATATAAATTTAGTGAAAAGATGCATAGAAAATGATGAACTCTTTATATATTAAAACAAATAAATTTGTCGAAAACCTTTATATGATGATATGAGGAAGTATCAAATAACAAGTAAAGTAACTTGTAAATCTCTTAAAGTAACTTGTAAGTCTCTTAAATTCGAGCGGATGCTTGTTATGACAAGTATTTGCCATACTTCATTAAACATATTTGCCGTATTTAAACTAAACTACAAATATATTTTCTAACTACTTGCACAAATAAGTCAAATATCAAATATCAAATATCAAGTATATATAAAAAAAAAAAAATCAAGCAATCAGCTAACGGAGTTCCTTCTGTTCAAGAGATGGTGAAGGAGAAAAAAAACCAAAGGAGTTCCTTTTGTAAGAAGCAATTTGATATGATACTTTCTTCAAACAGAAAATATTTAATCCAAGTCTAATAAGCTCCACGTGAAGGTCAAACATATCGTAAAAGTAAAATAATAAAGTTTGAGACGTTACCTGAAAAAATCCAAACTCTTTGCAAGCGAAGTCGAGGTTCTCAATCTCAGAGTCCTCGACGGTCGAAGAACACAACCGCTTCATGTCAATGATTGGGATCTCGGCTATGAGACCAGAATCCTCGACGACTTCCGTTTTGTCTTGATCAGACTGGACATACTTTGGTGGAACTGTCGTAATCATCTTCTCCTTCACCATCTCTTGAACAGAAGGAACTCCTTTGGTTTCCATGGTGTCTTTTTTTTTTCTTCTTTTGTCTCTTGGATCAAGCAGAAACAAGTGCACTTTTGGTTAAAGAAGCCAACTCTATCTCTGATTTAAAGGAAACAACTTTTGGTTTTTTTTCAACACATGCGTCAATATACAATAATCGATCATAAAAAAACTTAGGAAACAACTTTTGGTTTTTTTTCAACACATGCGTCAATATACAATAATCGATCATAAAAAAACTTATCTTTTGAGGAAGTGCCATTCACAACAATCATTGGACTTTTGTGTTTTTTTTTTTAATCTACTAAGCAGAAGATGGTGAAGGAGAAGATGGTATATTAGGTGGTTGGAACGTTTATATATATATATATATTTTTTAAAGTAAAATAAATGTAAACATTAGAAATAAAAAATGCTAATAATATAGTTTTTGAAAAAACGTAATTTAATGAGTAGTTTATGGCAATTTCGAAAGACGTTTCGGAAATGTTAGTTTCATAAGCAAATGATGATGAAATGACAGAATAAACAGTCCTTTCTAATTTAATTACGTATAACAAATGTAGGTGAAGGTAATTTCAAAATTATTATTAATTATATATATTTAATTAAAAAAATTAAAAATAACTAAAATACTATATTGATATTTATTTATTTTAATTATGTTTTGTATTATTTAAATGTGTACAAAAATTTGTATTTAAAATATTTTTTTGTAAAACTGAATATTTTAATGATATTTTAAATTATATTCACTAACTATTTTTAATATATTGATATTTATCATATATTATTTGAAAATCAAAATAACTGATAGCCGTGAATTAGTTTCACGAATCATATTTACAAATATGTCATTATTATTTAATTATTAGACTAATTATATTTTATAAATTAATAATTTTTAATTTTACAAAATATCCTTTTTAGAATAGTTAAAACGTGCGGGAAACTGTCTTAATTACTATTTAAGAAAATAAACAATTCTAAAGTATTTGGTTGATGGCCAATAGTTATTAGAGTTTATTATGAGAACAGCCATAGTTTTGAAAGAAATTATGAGAACCGTCACATAAACCCCGAAATTATAGAAAGTGCCATAAGCGTCTAACACTGTAGACTGTTATATGCGTTGTGAACGATTTTTTAAAGAAATAAAATTTAAAGGTTTATTAGGGAAATTATTAATGAATCGTAACCGTCAGATATTGGGACGCGTGGTTTCTCATTGGCTGAGAAGTAGGGAAATTATTAATGAATCGTAACCGTCAGATATTGGGACGCGTGGTTTCTCATTGGCTGAGAAGGTAGTTCGAGGATTTAAATCACAGCCGTCCACAAAGAGGGCGCGTGGAAGTTGATTAAGGTAGCGGTTTGTTAAAGTTACGGTTAATGGTCTCCTAATGGTGAGTTAAATTTCGGATTTTGGTGGAGTAAGTTCAAATTTTTTGCAAATTCCGTAGCGGTTATTTCGAAAATTAAAAGGCACGAAAAAATTTCGCATCCCTTCGGAAAACGTTATATAAAAAGATTTGAGTGGTTCTAGTCAGATTGTTTACGGAAAATTGAACAGACGACTACGAAGGGGAAAAAATCTTGCAAGAAAATGGAAGCATCTTCTTCGAGGCCTAAACGTAAGCGAGAAGTTGGAAAATCCAAGAAGAAAGAGTCGATTGATGAAAGGTAATTATTTGAAAGAATTGTTGTGAATAGAAATGAGTCGAATTTGTGAACTGATTATATAATTCTTTGCAATGGGGGGTTTTTCTTTTGAGTAGAGCATCTGGAGAACCATCGGAAATCCCCGATGAGCACGGCGGACAGGGAACAAAAACCACTTCAAACCCTAGTGACAGTTTGTAAGTAATGAGGACGTCTAATTTTTATAAAGCGAATTAATGTTAAAATGTAAAATTATATGGAATTCGTCCTGACACGGAAGATCTTTGATGTATAGGGGTCTACAATTTCCTCCCAGAATGTTTGCAAGAGGTAAGTTGCCAAGGCATGGAAGGATTAATGATTACTTCAACATAGTCCGTATTCTTGAACGCGACCAGGTGAAGAAAGTGGGGCCCCGGATGTCCGGGGAGAGGAGGCTGAAGTTGTGCCTACTGGCACTTGTGGAAGGAGTATTGATAACTGAAACGGTCTCACCGAATGTGGCAAGGAAACATGTGGAAATGCTAAGGGACATAAACGTCTTCTGTAATTATCCGTGGGGACGTAAGGCATTCGAGACGAGTCTGCAGATGATTAACATAGGGGACAAAATAATTTCCTTCCAGAATGTTTGCAAGAGGTAAGTTGCCAAGGCATGGAAGGATTAATGATTACTTCAAGCCTGAACTGTTAATTAGCATAACCGAGTTTCTGCATGGTTCTCCGGAGTTTGAGTGGCTTATGAACAGTCAATTTAGGGGTGTTATGGAGTTGCCAACAGCAATGTGTGCTTTTTCTGCGAAGTTGGTCCATCAATTTCTATGCCGGAGTTTAATAATTAGAAAGAAATATAAGGTGTGGTTTGTTTTTGGTGGGAAACCAATAAGATATTCACTCCAGGAATTTGCTAGGCTAACGGGCCTTAATTGTGATCGCTACCCCATTGAAGAGTACATTGAAGACAGAGACGAACTTGACATGAAGGATTCATACTAGAGTGAATTGATAGGACCTCAAGGAGCAATATCGGTGAAGGATATAGTCCGTATTCTTGAACGCGACCATGTGAAGAAAGTGGGGCCACGGATGTCCGGGGAGAGGAGGCTGAAGTTGTGCCTACTGGCACTTGTGGAAGGAGTTTTGATAACTGAATCGTCTCACCCTCTGTGGCAAAGAAACATGTGGAAATGCTAAGGGACATAAACGTCTTCGCTAATTATCCGTGGGGACGTAAGGCATTCGAGACGAGTTTGCAGATGATTAACATAGGGGATAAAATAAAGACGTGTGGCAAAGAAACATGTGGAAATGCTAAGGGACATAAACGTCTTCGCTAATTATCCGTGGGGACGTAAGGCATTCGAGACGAGTTTGCAGATGATTAACATAGGGGATAAAATAAAGACGCAGAAAGAGAAAATTGATAAATTTACGCAGTCCCATTGCGTAGCATACGGATTTGTGTTGGGGTTCCATTTTTTGGCTTTGAACTGCGTTCCTTTGTTAGATGATATAATAAAACGACGTCCAGAGGACACAACTTTCGCGGACCCAACATTCAAGGCACTAAGCAAAGCGAAATCATTTCACAATAAGAATATTGAAGAGGCAAAGAAAAATTCGAAGGTATTATAAAACATAATGAAGTAAGTGTTATATATTATGTTTTAATTGTCTGCCAAAATTGAAATTTTTTATTCTGTTGAAGCTTGATGTTGTGAGCCTGCTCGATTTCGGAAATGACATAGAAGAGGATTGGGATCTGACGTGGCCAGACGAGGTTGAGGATCAGCGTGTGGATAACGTCCTAAAGTGCATCACAGACGGCTATGAGTTCACGGAGGATGACTGGAAAGGCGGTGTAGTGGCTATTACTGAAAGCGACACCGAAGAAGAGGACGTCCCTAAACCCAAAAAACGCCGTGGACGTCTTCAGAAGGCCGCACCAGTTCCCAGATCACCGAAACCCGAGGTCGAAGAGGCGCCACGGAGGCGTATGACCCGGAGTGCAACAAAAGCGAAAGGGAAGGAGAAGGAAACCGTTGAAAGCAGTAAAGCAGATACAGAACATGAGTTGGGTACTTAACAGATGCATGAGGAAGTGAGGAATATATTTGCAAGACTGGGTACCCGTGTTAGTAGAGAGTATGCAATTGTGGAAGCAGACATGCTTAGTTTACTCAGGAGATGTCAAACCGTTAAGGAAGAAGTGGTTCAGCAGATGTTGTGGGAATTGATGGAAAAGGATGGTATGTTTGTGGGTCAGGGAAGGAGGAAAGTTGCGAATGATCTGCCAACGGAAGGAATGTTCACGTATCCTGTTAAGAGGCCAGAGGGGACGTCTGACAGCCAACGACAGGAAGATGTTCAGATGCAAGCTGGCAGGGAGAAGGATGTGAGAAGTGTCCAAAGTAGTGTGCAAAAGGCATTTTCTACCGAAAATGATTATGTTGACCCATGCGTTTTTCGTCCTTGTCTTTTTTACCAGGTAGCAGAAGAGAGAATAAGAACTATGTTAGATGACCTTCAAAGTGACATCGGGAAAGTGGGACATGGTGAGCAAGTTGGGGTTGGTCGTGCTGACGTCCATTGTGAAGCGGTAAGAATTTAAACTTTGAAGTATAAATGTTGCATTTATATGATGTTTGTAGGGATCTATTTAATATTTCTGTTTGAAGGGAAATATACCTCCCAAAAACCAAGAACCCAATGGGAATTCATCATCGGGTGAGTTTGAGACCAGTTCCGAGGAGGAGATAGAAGAGATTGAGGGTCCAACTGTTCCTATTACCCGAGATGATCCAACAGTCGGTAAGGATAGTGATCGTGGATTTTCGAAAGCGAAGATACCGGGGACGACTCCATCGAAGGTTGGTGATATGAACAAAGGTACTTCGGGGACGTCTTCGGTTTCAGTAATTGCTGAAACAGCAATTCCGTCTTCAGGCAGAGTCCCTATAAATGTGACAACCCCCTCGAAGCAAAGTGTTCCTGAACCATCGAAGGCCAAAAAATCACAGAAAATCCCAATTAAGCAAACTCCTGCGAAGACAGCTATACCTTCGACATCAATTGTGTCTGGTGTTGGGGCAGTAAAACCTGGTAATGAGGATAAAGGGAAGGCATCGGCGTTGCCCAGCCTGGAAAAGGTTGTAACCACCCAGCAGGAGGCAACTGTTGATGTCGAGAGCAGTGAGGAGGAATCGGACGAAAGTGGAGAGGTGATATAGAACCCCGAGCCTACGGACGTCCCTGGAGAGGGTCGAGGTAAACGAAGGAAGTTTAAGTCCGCAAAACGTCCCTGGAGAGGGTCGAGGTAAACGAAGGAAGTTTAAGTCCGCAAAATTACGTACACCGGAGAGTCAGAAATGAAAGGCTGTTGTTACTGAAGTAGAAGAATACGATCCATTGGGGTTTGTTTGTGCTCCGAAGAAGAAGGCTTTCCTTGCCACAATTAAGCGTTACAAATCCGAGTGAGTGTAAATGGTTAGACATGTTTAGTTCTCCTAAATGACTCGAAAACTAAAGTAATTTATTCTGACTAAACATTAGGGAAGTGGACGTCAATAGAATTGGACAGAAGAAAGAGTTTACGTCCCTGGAGAGGGTCGAGGTAAACGAAGGAAGTTTAAGTCCGCAAAATTACGTACACCGGAGAGTCAGAAATGAAAGGCTGTTGTTACTGAAGTAGAAGAATACGATCCATTGGGGTTTGTTTGTGCTCCGAAGAAGAAGGCTTTCCTTGCCACAATTAAGCGTTACAAATCCGAGTGAGTGTAAATGGTTAGACATGTTTAGTTCTCCTAAATGACTCGAAAACTAAAGTAATTTATTCTGACTAAACATTAGGGAAGTGGACGTCAATAGAATTGGACAGAAGAAAGAGTTTTTCAAGGAAATTTACCGCCCCAAAAGTCATGTTGACAACCCGGTATGTGTTAAACATTGTTTCATTATGATAAACTACTGATGTGGTTGTGTAAATGAGTTATTACAGCTAAGTAATGTTTTCAATAATTGTTTATAACATATGGATACGATGCTGTCACTTGTATGGGCCCGTCGAGGGGACGTCTTTCTTCAGAAGAGGGTGGCCATAATGGACACATATTTTATGCATCACCTGAAGACGGAGTTTGACAAATTCAAGTCATTGCAAAGAGGGAGTGGGATGGTTCCATGGAGCCGGGTAATGAGGAATCATGTTAGGGGTGCATCGCCTAATCGCTATGGGAGTTTGAGGTGGTTCGTTGACGTAGATGTCGTTTACACACCACTGAACATCTCCAGGAAGCATTGGGTTGCTGTGGCCATAAATTTGGTGTTGGGGACATTTACGGTATTTGACTATTGTCTATCCCAAACATCAGAACCAAAAATGAAGATGTCTCCTTGAAGCCGTATCTTGAAGCCCTTCCCGTCTTATTGCGAGACTTGACAACACTGCTGGGTTACCTTCTCCTCAAAGCTTTACATATGCCGGACGTCCTCTAGTGTATCAGAATACTCGTGGGGGAGATTGCGGACCTCTGACTGTCAAACTCATAGAACTAGATGGCCAAGACATGTCATTGGATGAGGTTACAGCCGACATTGTTGACGAAATTAGGCTGAAGTATGCAGTGGACATGCAAAGAGGGAGTGGGATGGTTCCATGGAGCCGGGTAATGAGGAATCATGTTAGGGGTGCATCGCCTAATCGCTATGGGAGTTTGAGGTGGTTCGTTGACGTAGATGTCGTTTACACACCACTGAACATCTCCAGGAAGCATTGGGTTGCTGTGGCCATAAATTTGGTGTTGGGGACATTTACGGTATTTGACTATTGTCTATCCCAAACATCAGAACCAAAAATGAAGATGTCTCCTTGAAGCCGTATCTTGAAGCCCTTCCCGTCTTATTGCGAGACTTGACAACACTGCTGGGTTACCTTCTCCTCAAAGCTTTACATATGCCGGACGTCCTCTAGTGTATCAGAATACTCGTGGGGGAGATTGCGGACCTCTGACTGTCAAACTCATAGAACTAGATGGCCAAGACATGTCATTGGATGAGGTTACAGCCGACATTGTTGACGAAATTAGGCTGAAGTATGCAGTGGACATTTTCGAGGAGTACGTCGAACCTGTCCTTAGCTCGAAAGATTAGTTGGTGGTGAAGAAAACTTCTTGTCTTTGGATGTGTTTGCTTATCTTGTGTAACTTATGAAAAACTTAACTATTTCATCTATTGTTAGTTGGTGTGAAAACATAACTACTTTTAAATATTTTAATTATTTGCATGTTTTTAAATCGAAGGTTCAAAGGTGTGTAGATGTCATAGTGTTAGTTAGATGTCGACAGACTTATTGCTTATAGTTAAGGCACTGTAGATATCGAACAGTAACTATTTCGTTTCAATAGTGTGCAGTTGGCAGTAGTTAAGTTGGGTCGTGACAATGAAATCATAAAATGTGCATGGGCAGCAAAATTAAACCGCCCAAAATTTTGAATAAGGTATTGAGAAGTGTGAAAGCTGAAACGCAGAGTGAACAGTGACGTCCTGTCGACTTGCCATCCCATCACACGGGACTATTCACATATTTAATTAATAATTTTTTTTTCGTCGATTACCCTTTTATCCTACTTATTCTATTCATAATGTACCAGTTCCCTCACTTGTCTCTAAAAATTTGTCATCCTTATCCCACTTGTTTATCACAACACTTTTGTCCTACTTGTTTATCACAACACTTTTCGTTTTATCCGCTTTTTCGTTGAAGATATGCATAAAATCTGGGGATGATTCGGACTCATCGGAAGAGATGGTGGACTACGGCAAATTCGAGGCATTCCTAAAGTTAGGATTCCCCGACAGTTGCATCTGCGGAGCAAAAATGGTTACCTAAAGTTAGGATTCCCCGACAGTTGCATCTGCGGAGCAAAAATGGTTATCCCTGATAATTATGCTCGACCCCGTTTCATCTGTGAGAGGTCTCTAGTACCGGAGGTACACTTTCTTTTTGTTTTTGTTTTCGCAGATAAAGCCTTATTTCTTTTCGCTTTGTTCATATTAACGTTAATAACATCATTGGAATATGAATAGGACCGGGAGATGCACTATGTGAAGTGGTGGGATAACTACGCAACCGAGGAAATCGAGGAGATAAAGAAGAAGATGGAGCTATATCAGATGAAGCACGCGTATACGCATCAGGACAGGATCTCGAAGCTAGAGGAAGAAGTTGCAAGGCTGAAAGATGATGTAGCCTTTTTGCTGAACGGGTTGGTTGACAAAGATGTCCAGGATGAGGACAGTGATTCAGTCATGCGTTAAGTTTTTTATTCATTAAACCATTCAGTTTCTTTTTCATTATTTCATTATGTTGTTTATTAATTAATTCATTAACATGCGAAGTTTGATACTTGCAGGCAAAGTCAAGGAGATCCATTGCGACTCTGCACACACGCGTATACGCATCAGGACAGGATCTCGAAGCTAGAGGAAGAAGTTGCAAGGCTGAAAGATGATGTAGCCTTTTTGCTGAACGGGTTGGTTGACAAAGATGTCCAGGATGAGGACAGTGATTCAGTCATGCGTTAAGTTTTTTATTCATTAAACCATTCAGTTTCTTTTTCATTATTTCATTATGTTGTTTATTAATTAATTCATTAACATGCGAAGTTTGATACTTGCAGGCAAAGTCAAGGAGATCCATTGCGACTCTGCACAGTCTAAAGGAAAAAACATCTCACCGATTGAGCCCTAAAACACTACGCTCCCGGAGTACCTCTTCACGAACGTCTAGGATATCTCTAAGTTTCTGGTGTAGTCTTAACAATTTTTATTTTCAGTACGACGTCTATCTCTCCTAATGTATAATTATGTCATGTGATATTTTGTATTATCAGATGCCTCTTTTTTGGGTGGCTTTTTGGAATGTATAATATGGTTATCAATGTTCAGAGACGTAATTTTTTTTATATGCCATCCCGGCTAACAGTAAAGACTTCTTTAATGCGGAATCCTATTTAAATTAAGTACTCGTCTATATCCTAGGACGGCCACGTTAATGTTACTGGGTGCAGGACACGTCCTTTTTTATTAAGGGCGTCATTACTTCCATTACATAGACGATTGAACTGTTTTGTTAACTGTTCAAAGATTCCGGTTTGTTTTGGTGACAGACGTTTAATTGTAAAACAAATTTACATATAAGGTTAATACAAAGACGTCAATTAGTCTACTGGTTAGACTATTATTGAACAATTTTCTCGACTAATCCCGGGTTACTCTTTAGTTAGGGTACCCTAATGTATAATTATGTCATGTGATATTTTGTATTATCAGATGCCTCTTTTTTGGGTGGCTTTTTGGAATGTATAATATGGTTATCAATGTTCAGAGACGTAATTTTTTTTATATGCCATCCCGGCTAACAGTAAAGACTTCTTTAATGCGGAATCCTATTTAAATTAAGTACTCGTCTATATCCTAGGACGGCCACGTTAATGTTACTGGGTGCAGGACACGTCCTTTTTTATTAAGGGCGTCATTACTTCCATTACATAGACGATTGAACTGTTTTGTTAACTGTTCAAAGATTCCGGTTTGTTTTGGTGACAGACGTTTAATTGTAAAACAAATTTACATATAAGGTTAATACAAAGACGTCAATTAGTCTACTGGTTAGACTATTATTGAACAATTTTCTCGACTAATCCCGGGTTACTCTTTAGTTAGGGTACAGACGTCCGATCGTTTCACCTTCAGCAGTTGAGTTGAGTTTATTATTATTTTTTACTCTTTAGTTAGGGTACAGACGTCCGATCGTTTCACCTTCAGCAGTTGAGTTGAGTTTATTATTATTTTGGTTACAGGACAGATGTCCACACTGTTGACAATTGGAAATTGGAAAGTACGGGATTGACGTCCACAACATAGACAATTGAACAGTTAGGGTTTACTGTACTTGTGTATGTCCAACCGTTTGACCTTCACCACTGGGACTGCTGAAACCCGAGTAAGGGTTTAGTTTCTACGAAGACGTCCTACCTTTTCACCTTCAGCAGTTGGGTTAACAGATGTCCGGTTAGGGTTTAGTTTCGCGAAAGACGTCCAAACATTTAACCTTCAGCAGTTGGGTTAAGAGATGTTCGGTTATGGTTTAGTTTACAGGAAGACGTCTAAACGGGTAACGTTCAGCTGTTGTTTCATGGTACCAATATTACGTTTTAGTTCGGAAAAAGACATTCACGGGATACACAATTGAACACTTGGGTTGACGAATCCGAAGTTAGGGTTTAGGTTAGGTGAAGACGTCCAGCAGTTCACCTTCAGCAGATGGGTCACGAAATCCAGGGTTATGGTTTTGTTCTTCCAAAGACGTCCGACCTGTTTCAGCAGATGGGTCACGAAATCCAGGGTTATGGTTTTGTTCTTCCAAAGACGTCCGACCTGTTGACCTTCTGCAATTAGGTTAACGGATGTCCGGTTAGGGTTTAGTTTTCCAGAAGACGTCCAAACGTGTAACCTTCAGCTGCTGTTTCATGGTACCAGGAATACGTTTTAGTTTTGCTGACGACGTCCGACCTGTTGACCTTCTGCAGTTGGGTTAAAGGATGTCCGGTTAGAGTTTAGTTTTCTTGAAGATGTCCAAACGTGTAACCTTCAGCTGTTGGTTTCATGGTAGCAGGCTTAGGTTTTAGTTTGGCAAAAGACGTCCACGGTATAGACAATCGAAGACGTAGATTTACGATCCCGACTGATGGTTTAGTTCAGGTGAACACGTCCAACTGTTTCACCTCAGCAGTTGGGTTAAGAAACCCGAGTTAGGGTTTAGTTTCTCCGAAGACGTCCTACCATTTAACCTTCAGCAGTTGGGTTAAGAGATGTTGGGTGAGGGTTTAGTTTTCCGGAATAAGTCCAAACGGGTAACCTTCACCAGTTGGGTAAAGAGATGTCCGATTAGGGTTTAGTTTTCCTGAAGACGTCCAAACATGTAACCTTCAGCTGTTCGTTTCATGGAACTAGTATTACGTTTTAGTTAGGAAAAAGACGTCCACTGGATACACAATCGAACACTTGGGTTGACGAATCCCGAGTGAGCGTTTAGTCTTCAGCAGTTGGGTTAAGGGATGTCCGTTTAGCGTTTAGTCTTCCAGAAGTCGTCTAAACTTTTAACCTTCAGTTGTTTGCTTCATGATACCAGGATTACCTTTTAGTTTGTCCAAAGACGTTTACTCGATAGACAATCGAAAAGTTGGGTTGACGAATCTAGAGTTAGGGTTGAATATATGTGAAGACGTCTAACAGTTTGATCTTCAGCAGTTGGGTTAAGATATTCAGGGTCAGGGTTATTTTGAGGGTAGACGTCCGGCCATTTCAACTTCAGCAGTTGGGTTGATTTCAACTTCAGCAGTTGGGTTGATCAGGTTTCAGTTAGGCCAAAGACGTCGAACTGGTAGACAATTGACGGGTTGGGTTGACGAATCTCGTGATAGGGTTTACTTTCCAAGAAGACGTCCAGCCGTTTTACCTTCAGCAGGTTCAGAAATCAAGGGTTAGAGTTTATTTCGTGTGAAGACGTCCAACCACTATAGTGGACATTGCCGAAATGTTTAATCCTTGTGGCGAGAAGGTCCAGCCACTGTTAGACCAGAAACAAATTTATATGCTAACGTCTTCGTAAGTTGGTCATGGGTGATATACCGATAATTTACCCAGTTTTTAGGTGTTTTTCTGTTTTGTTTTGTTTCTTTTTCTTTGGTTTAATGTTTGAATTGTTTTTCAATAGCCGGCGAAAAAAACAAATTTTTGACTAAACCGCGAATGTATAAAAGTTGAGTACGTCTATGTACAGTGGCATCGCATCATATAGCTAATTAATCTGACACACAATCGTGGACGATTGTGGACCAACCGAAAAATAAGTACCCTAACGACGCGTGGCATGCCATTAAAAACGTCCCAATATGCGACTGAGGAAAATGGGCGACGTCAAAGCACGCGCCTGTTATGGCAGTGTCACTGTTTAAAAACGGCCCAATATAGCCCTTTTCATAATTTCAACACTAGTTTGTGGCCCTTTTAAAAAATTTCCCATATAAACCTACTAAAGCTAAACTTCAAAATGATACAAAATTACAAATTCACATATTAAAAGAACCTAAAATACTATTTGACCTAATGAAACAACCTCATTATTCACATATTAAAAGAACCTAAAATACTATTTGACCTAATGAAACAACCTCATTAGTTAAGATATATAACTCATAAGTTTTAGCCCCATATTGAAATGAATGTTCATGATGTAAACTAATGATGGCGATAGATGAAAATATTTTCTGTTTGTTTTTATGTGTTATTATTATATCATCTCAACACAATAATTAATGGGTATATTAATGATTATGCCCCTTTTACTGTTTAAAGTTTTCTAAAATACCCCCTTTTGTTTTTCAACGAAAAAACGGTTACTGTACAGACAAAAGGACGCATTTGCACCTGAATAATAAAAAGACGCGCCGTCTCGTCTCTACCAATTTTTGTCAAAATTTTGCCGCGAATCTCTTGTAAGTTAATAATTAAAACATTGAATCGTCGCAACCAAACCGTACTAAAGAACAAATTTAACCCAACCGTCCCTCTGTCCATATAAAAGAAACTGATTTATTAGATAGACACTATTAGGATTATCCATTTCCGATTCCTAGAGAGAGAAAACACAGGTAGTCTGAGAGTGAATGCGAAGATGGAGAAGCCGTCGAAACAACCGAAAAATAAGCAGAAGGTCGGTGAGAAGAGATCGCGATTTGATATAGAAACTGTTTCTTAGGAGAAACAACCGAAAAATAAGCAGAAGGTCGGTGAGAAGAGATCGCGATTTGATATAGAAACTGTTTCTTAGGATATTGGACAACAAGTTGATAAACAACTTCTTGATAACCAGGATATTGGACAACAAGTTGATAAACAGGGTACTCCAGCACTAAAAGCATTGGAGGTAAATTATATAAGTCTACCGTCTATATATTGTATATATGTAGTCTATGTTTAGTTTTACTGTCTATATAACTCCATTTGACACTCTTAGAATGTTGATTGGGAGCGTTTACAAAAGGACTTGGACGAGCAAATCCAAGGAGAGATCAATGAAACAGAGGGGTAGACAATCTAAGATGGACGACATATTATCTGTCCGTTTATCAGTTGCTGTCTAAACGATATTTAACACCATGACAGACAGCGATATTTAACACCATGACCGACAGCAAGGTTGTCTATGTACATGGACGACAGTATAGACCTGTTGTCTTTCGTACTCAGAACACTGTCCACACTAGTAGACAAGATTAGATGGACAGTATATTATCTGGCCGTTTGTCAGTTGCTGTCTTCATCAGTTGAATACGGAACCCCATAACACTGATAGAATGTTTACGTTCATAGACGACAACATCCATAACTTATATAGTTATGGACACACATAAACTTGTCTATATCAGAAGACAACCTAAGAGAAAGATGTTGCTGTCTACATCTGTTGCATAGGGCACTTTACAGACGGCGAATTGTAGCACCGAAACAACGATGAGCTGTCTATGGTCATAGTCTACCTAAAACTGGTGTCTATTATATACAGAACACTATATATATTGTATACAGAACACTATGTATATTATATACAGAACACTATGTATATTGTACATTGATATATATAGACAACAACTAATACAAACGTATCTACAACGGAAAATGGTATCGAACCATTAACTGTCTCTCCAAATTGTAATGTTGTTGTCTGTTTTGTATACGCGTGTTTACAAAATATAGGCTTTGTCTACGCAGTATGGTCTCTTTTAACGTTGTATAGTCAATGCTCAGTGCGCTGCAGTAAAATGTACGGCAGAAAATTTCGACCAATA
Organism: Physaria fendleri; assembly: GCA_036630335.1. NCBI lineage: Eukaryota > Viridiplantae > Streptophyta > Magnoliopsida > Brassicales > Brassicaceae > Physaria > Physaria fendleri. The sequence goes on along the minus strand of CM071720.1, from coordinate 20,321,784 downwards.
ACATACTGTGTAGAAGTAATAGTCCTTTACTGGATATTAACAACCTGAAATACATGTTGAGTTTACTAAAAAGCAAAAACCCTTACAAAAGTAACTGTCTAGCCATGTCATATAGTAAAGTTATTTAGCCGGGAATCATAAATGACGCACAGACAAAAATACGGTGGGCACATACAAAATTCCATCTTCAATACAGTACACCAACATAAAAAACGACCTTCCACAAGTTCATATGGGATTGTTGCATGTCGCCCGGTTACCCCTTAGTCCACATCTTCCACATCGTCGTCCATTATCCTGCACATATAGTTTAATGGTTCTTGACGAAGGGCATAATTACAGTGGTATACAACTTAATAAAAAGAGCTATATCAACTGTACCGTTACATCTTCACCAATGGATAGGATCCTAAGCGTTTTTGGCCGTCCGGATTTCCTTCGAATTGAGGGAGGCAAAAGTGTTACTCCTTTGATTGCCTGTGGGATATCTATGTCCTATCTATGTCCTCTCGACGCGAGAGCGGTCGAATGGGCACATCATAGGACTTTTTCCATCCATCCGTTGAGTATAATGTATCCACTAGACTATAAATATCGACCTTCTTACTAGAACTCGCAGCTATGGCGTGTGGACACGACACTTTAAGTATGTCGAAAGCTCTGCACGTGCAAGTTTTGTTATGTAGATCAACCGTGAAAACGTGTCCATGTTTGTTTGTAACTTGAAATATGTGTTGGCTACATGGACGGACAGAGCAGACGATAGATAAACTAAACTTTTTCATTAGCACAACCTCTGTCTGTGGCGTACATGGAGTAGGGCACTTAGCAGATTCTTCTCTCCTCTCACAAAACCAGCGCATCAACATCGTCCTCAGGAACTCAAGCATGGAGACTATGGGAAAGTCCACGGCTGTGCCCCTTCTCTCCTCTCACAAAACCAGCGCATCAACATCGTCCTCAGGAACTCAAGCATGGAGACTATGGGAAAGTCCACGGCTGTGCCCATTACGTGATTCAACGATTCGGCTATGTTACTACTCATGATATTGTAACGCTGACCTTTGAAATAACATAGTGCCCAATGCTCGAACCCAATCCTGCTGAGGTAAGTACAACAAGCAGGACTTCGTTTCCTAATTTCCTCCCACCAGAATTTAAAGTCCCCAATCGTAAACGTCCGAGATGCTTTTGACATTGCCGATGCCAAACCTTTGGATTTAAAACGTGCCTTCACATTTCGCCATAGATGGACAATACAAGCTCCGTGGTGAGATTTCGGATACACCTGCTTAAGGGCGGCATATATGGCATTGTGCCTATCAGACACAAAAACCAAATTGGGATCATCTTCTACAAAGAGGGACAATTTCTGAAGAAACCAAACCCAACTATCCTCGTTCTCAGAGTCAACAACACCAAATAAGAGCGGGAATATCTGGAGATTCGCGTCTTGCCCACTGGCCGACACTAGAAAACCCTTGTATTTACCTTTAAGGTGTGTTCCGTCAATGACAACAACTTTCCTCAGATACTTGAATCCCTTTATGCATGCGCCTAGTGCAATAAACAAATACTTGAACTGTGGATTGCCGTCTTTGTCTGGAGCTGTAACAATATCGGCTATGGACCCAGGGTTTGCAACTTTAAGCAAATGCAAATTGTGTTCCGTCAATGACAACAACTTTCCTCAGATACTTGAATCCCTTTATGCATGCGCCTAGTGCAATAAACAAATACTTGAACTGTGGATTGCCGTCTTTGTCTGGAGCTGTAACAATATCGGCTATGGACCCAGGGTTTGCAACTTTAAGCAAATGCAAATAAGTGGACAGGAATAAGTAGCTCTCTTCAGGAGACCCTCTTACTGCACAGACAGCTGATTCCCTAATATTTCAGGCTTTCATGTAGGATATATTCACCTTCAGTTGCTCGAACACAATATCCATAAGATCCACAGCCCTAGGACCTTTCTTTCCATCAGAGTACTTTACCTGCATCAGCCTAGCTATTACAGTGGTGGTTGCCTTTTCTACATACCTAGCCCTCGATGTAAGATCACAGCTGTGATCCAAAACAGTCTTTGTCACCACAAAGCTACCTGATTCACTAACAGCAACGGCGCGAACCCTTCATTTGCAATTCCTATCGATACATGGAACTAAACCTAATTTCCTAATGTGTAGCGCAAGATTTCCCCGGCAACGGCGCTAAAAACTTGATCAGCTCGGTTTTCACACCGATTTAATCAGGTTTCACCCGAGAGATAGCCTCCCGAGAGTTTAACCCGTTCAGAACCGCAAGTGCACG
>CM071720.1:20273424-20291447 GCA_036630335.1 Physaria fendleri | reverse complement strand
TATTAAAATTGATGTTAACCTACTTAAATAGTATCATTTATTATAAAATGATTGTAATTACCATCAACTAATTTTTTGACACAAAAAACTGATGCTATTCAACCATTTTCTTGTAGTGAATTACTCGTACATAAGTAGTACAATATAATTTTGTAATCATAGCATATATTGATTTTATTTAGCTAAAATGACTCTAAAAACAAAAAAAAATCACTTTTTAACCTATATTGATCAAACATTGTAATCAATGAAACAATTTACTACAACAATCATCGTTAAAGAATAAATTATTTTATTTTATTATAACAAAAATTTAAAAAAGAGGTGAGTGTTCATCAAAAAACAAATAGCAGTCCAGACTACTGTTTACCTCCAACGGTGAATGTAATCCCAACTTTGGATCTGCTGCATCAAGTAAGCAATTTCATCACCCACTTCACTAAACATCTCCTTTCAGCTGGCAGATGAGGTAGCAGAGAACGTCTTCCACAACTTACTTCCAGAAGTAAAACACCAAAGGCATACACGAAGGCATACACGTCCGTTTCGGTAGATGGTCCCATTGTAGTTAGCTCTGATGCCATTCATGTTCAGTGGCGGATCCACGCTTTGAGTTGTGGTAGCACTTGCCACTACTTACTTTTAATATACCGTGTAAATACATATTCCTAGGTTAGCATCATTCAAACAATCTAAATAAAGAGTCAGGTTCGATTCTCATGACATACCATTTTGCACCGTTATTTTTTAACAATCTAAATAAAGAGTCAGGTTCGATTCTCATGACATACCATTTTGCACCGTTATTTTTTAGCAAAATTATTTTCATACCATTTTGCACCCTTATTTTTTTAGTAAAATTATTTGGCATTCACTGATATTTTTCGTTTCGTCCGCATGGCCTAAAAAAGCTACATCACTCATGCTCAAATGGAGAGCTGACACTTAACAAGAGCTACATATGGAGAGATGTTTAGTGAAGTGGGTGATGAAATGGATATGGAGAGCTGACACTTAACAAGAGCTACATATGGAGAGATGTTTAGTGAAGTGGGTGATGAAATGGATTTGATCATGTATTTACTTTGAACAGTAAGTTGTGGAAGACGTGCCAGCTGAAAGGAGATGTTTGGTGAAGTGGGTGATGAAATGCTACAAAGAGATGTTTAGTGAAGTGGGTGATGAAATGTCTTTGATCATGTATTTACTTTTAACATGACCCATTTGAAACAAATAAGTACTTGTCAACCGTAAAAGTCCATTAGGAAAGATTTTTTGCTATGCCAACTATGCCATCAATATAAAGATCTACTTAAGCTTGATCACAAACCCACTTACTCATTGACTTATCAGATGAACACATGAGAATATCAACATCAGATGCATTCCGCAAGCCATTATATAACTTTGCTCTCCGGTGATAAGCAACCTCTAATGACTTCAGGATAATAAGTCCAAGTCATGTTTCAGAAGTCCAAGTCTTTAACTTTTACTAACATTGCTATGGAATAGTAGCCACTGAATGCAAATATATTCCAAAATCCAAATAGGCATAAGAGTGTTGACCATGATAATATAATACACATACCATAATTATTGCAACAGTGGTCCTACTCTGGTTTATACTAAGGTCAACTAAAGCAAACAAAAGAAAGCTTTGGTACTTGCTTACCTCTTGAACATTTGTTTCTGTCAATTTGGGTTTTGTTGAACAAAAGACTTTTTAATTGTATAAAGTGGTAATAGAATGAGATCAAATTAAGCACACAGTGAAGAATATAACTTGCAAATGCAATAAACTAATGAAATGACCACAAATACAAAATTTTACAAAGCCAACAAAATAAGCATCTCTACAAAAAGACTTCACAAGTTGAGCACAAAGGTAAGCTTTCAAACCAGAGCTGTTACTTCACACAAGCCTAAGACTGGTTTTGTCACTATAGAAAAAAATACAACTAGAAGAGAACAATATTAGGAATCATAAGCTTTCAGTTCAAAACTAATTGACAATGAGGAAAGCGGACCAAAAAACTAGTTCAACTAACCCGGTTCTCAAAAAGTTTACCGTCCATGCCCATGGACAATGGAATGGGTGATAAATGTAGAGTCACCGGCCGAGAAAGAAGAGTACAATGATGCTGATCCAGTCTTGGTACTTGGGGAAACAAGATTGATATTAGATCCTATAACTAGCGGGACGAAAGACCCGATACCAGGCGAGTTTGGTGAGATATCAGGTAGTTGTATACTTTCATTTAAGTATTGCACAACTTCTTCCATGGTAGGTCTAAGTTCTGCCACACCATTTGTGCAAAACAAACCAAGTTTGAGTACCAATTCAACTTCCTCAGCTATGATTTCACCTCTCATTCTTGGATCTCTAGCTCCAAGTAAAGAAGCCATTTTCCAACATTGGCATACCCATTCAACTAAAAACCTTCTTTCCTCTGCCATCTCAGGCCCATTCAACTAAAAACCTTCTTTCCTCTGCCATCTCAGGTTCCACAGGTCTTCTCCCACATGTTACTTCAAGTAAAAACACACCAAAGCCATACACATCGGTTTTCATACTAGCTCCCATTGTAGCAAGCTCTGGTGCCATGTAACCAATGGTCCCTACTGCAACAGTTGTAGAAAGATCCTTCCCATGATCATGAAACCTTGCCATACCAAAATCACCTAATCTTCCATTAAATTCAGCATCTAACATAACATTAGAAGCCTTGATATCTCGGTGTAGAAAAACTTGAGGAGCTTCTGTATGCATGTAACTGAGAGCTGAAGCTATATCCTTGATGATTACAAATCTCTGATGCCATGGCATGGGTGGTTTTTCGTCGCGGAATAAGTACTGGTCAAGGCTTCCATTTGGCATGTATTCAGATACTAAAAGTAACTCACCTTTTCTTCTACAATAGCCAAGAAGTTTAACTATATTCTTGTGTTTCAGATTCCCCATACTCACAATTTCAGCTACAAACTGAGCCAAGAAGTTTAACTATATTCTTGTGTTTCAGATTCCCCATACTCACAATTTCAGCTACAAACTGCTTCATCACTTCCTCTGCATTGTGAGACACTCTTTTCACCGCGATTTCTCCATTTGAAGGCAGAGTTCCTCTGTAAACTTTGCCAAAACCTCCCTTTCCAAGTAATCCATCCTTGTTGAAACCTTTTGTTGCATGGTACAGATCTTTATACGAAAATCGGTGTGGACCATAGTCTTTTTCCCATTCCTCTCTTACTTCTGCATATTTTCTTCTCCTGTAGACATAACATGCTCCAAGAGCCAAACACACTACTGTTGCTAGTCCAATGAGCAGAACAATAAGCACATCTGATGGCATCTTGTTTTCCGATTTAGGACGAGGAACTGGAGGAAGTTTATTGACATCTAAAGCTTGTAATGACACCTTGTCTCTGCTAAAACTCCACCCAAGTATGTATTGGTAGCTTATCAAACTCCCTGTTGCTCCAGAGAATCCAAGAAAGATCTTATTATCTGGAAAAGTTTCTGAAAGATTGATATCAAACTCCCTGTTGCTCCAGAGAATCCAAGAAAGATCTTATTATCTGGAAAAGTTTCTGAAAGATTGAGGGATCTTGACAAAAGAGGCCTACTTGGCTTCTCAATTGCAAGAGGAGCCAGAGTAACATTAAGTACATTACCTTCATAATCCACCCAAACTTGAATAGGATCACCACTCAAAAGCTTCATGCTTTTATTCTTACCATCAATATCTGAAAAGTAAGAAGCTGGAGATGATGTAATAGACATAAGACTATTAACATCAATACCAACATGATTAGCATCAATATCATCAAATTCAGCACTAAGAGCAGTATCTAACTCAACAGCAACTAAATGAGAAGATGAAGATCCTTGAGTAGAGATGTTAAAAAGTCCCAAGAACTGTGTTGCATCAGCTTGTGTAAGATCCATTGATTCAGATAAAACAAAGGCAATACCATGACCACCAATAAACCCTGGTTTATGCACAAGAGCACATACAAAATGAGTTGAGAAAGAGAATGATTCAGATGAATTGAACTCTAATGGCTTCTTGTAAAAAGCATGACCCATATTTTGTCCTGACCCATCTGTTAACTGTAATAATCCTTTGTTGAGAATTTTGGCAACACCATCAGTGTAAAGATCTGCTTGGAGAAAGCCATTATAGATAAAACTTGTCTCCTGATTGCTTGTGATACAAGTCATTTGATCACAGAGGAAGATCATCATCCAGATCAGATACATTCCTTGACCCATTTCTCAAGGTATCTTTGTCTTCTGCTCCAATGGTGGATGACAAGTTTCTCCTGCAGCAAAACACAGTAAGGTGGTCCAAAACCTCACAGTATATAATATAAAGTCTTAATCTTTTTCATTACCAAGTCCACCATAGTTTCTTTAACCTATCTGTTCATTGATTCGTGGAAGAAGAATGAAAATATTTTTGAGAGTTGACTTAAGGAATATGCAATGATATTATAATGAGATATCAATGATAAATTACACATTTGCATATTCTAAGCTATCAGATATATTAAACATAACAGCTCCTAAGACATTATATAAAAGGTGGCTACTGATAAAATAATGCGACTTCTCTATCATTCATTCAGCTTATTTCAGACTACATGATACTAACCAAAATAGAAAAAAAAAAACAAAAAACAAAAAATCCTTCATTTTTACATTTCTGTCCTAACAACCAATTTTAAAAATGTGAAAATTGTTGTTTTCCAATTTTTGTTTTGGTCCAGAAAATGGTAATAGTGAAAATTTATAACCACAACCTAAATAAATTTAGAAAGTAAATTTTATACTTGACCAAATTGGAAATAAATAATAACCACAACCTAAATAAATTTAGAAAGTAAATTTTATACTTGACCAAATTGGAAATAAATATCCTTCACTTTTACCATTTTTTTACATAATATTAGTATTTTCCATTTTTTTCCAATAATGAAAATGGTAATAATAAAAATTAATAACCATAACCTCAATATATATATATTAAAAGCCTCATGCCTTAGATTTTTCATCTCATAACTCTAAATCCTTACCAAACAATCTACTAAGATCGACAGGTTTTTTTATTGTCTATCTCAAACTAGCTACTTCATCTTTGTATATTCTCTTTAGATTTGTTCCAATTTATTTTGAATTCTTGTCCGAAAAAAAAAATTGATTGCTTTTTTTTTTGGTTGAAATTTTGCAGAAAGCTATTATTCACCGGTCGCAAGTTAATATGTTTCTGAATTGGCTTACAGAAAATTACATTAAGAAGATAGACCCAAAAAAGAGGATGATAGACCAACTAAACAAAGTAATGTGTAGAAGATATTATTGATATGATTATTTTATAATTGTGATATGATTATATATGATTCTATATGATCGTGATTCTCTAAATATCTTATATTTATTTAAATTTGTGTTCGAATTTTCTTAGACTTATATTTTTTTTGTTATATGCTTTATCAGGTGATTGAGTTCGATACTCGATGTGTGAGTGAATGGTTGAGAAAGGCTGACTACTTACGTGAACATGTAACTGACGATATTGTATGCGACCATAGTCCAAGCATGACTACTTACGTGAACATGTAACTGACGATATTGTATGCGACCATAGTCCAAGCAATGAAGCAAACTGTGAAATATGCGAATCAAGTACGCGAGTGTTTGTTCTGCTTGTGCTCAGCGTCTAAATCTAGTTACTTATTTTCTATCAATTATGAATTTCTATTATATGTTTTTTGACTCTACAGTTTTAGAAGTCAGGAATAAACTATGTTTTGAAATGATTGAGAGATTTGAAGATTACTCTAAACAGTGTATACGTTGGCGATCACCTGCTTATCAGCTGATTGAGTTCGATTCTCGATGTGTGAATGAATGGTTGCGAAAGGCTGACTACTTACGTAAGCATGTAACTGACCATACTCCAAGCAATGAAGCAAACCCTGAAATACGCAAATCAAGTAAGTACACGAGTGGTTGCTCAGCTTGTCAAAATCTAGTATGTTTTGAAATGATTGAGAGATTTGAAGATTACTCTAAACAGTGTATACGTTGGCGATCACCTGCGTGAGGTTTTCTTTGTCCCCTTGCATCTTTAATAAAATAAATATGTTTCTTTCAGTTTTAACTGTTCTTACTCAAAACCTTTTGATTATCACCAAACCTAACAGGTGAATTTACTCGAAGATTACGAACCGAGAGAGTTTGAACCACTCGAAAGGTCAATGTTGAGTCAATGGATTCATGATTTTTGCCTGTGGTATAAAGATTCCACATTGGACAAAAAACTTCAAGAGATTGACAGATTGACCCAAATACTTGACATTAAGATCCAGAAGTTCCTAGACGACCTAATCATTCACAGACCGAATAGAAAGCTCCAAACCATGATCGAAAGACTTAGTGAAGAGGTTCGTTTTTTTTACAACAACAAAAAAATAATAATTATACTTTTTTTTTTTTAATCTTTTTTTGGACCGCTCACAACTAGTGTTTGATTTTTGTTTCTATCGCAGAGACGATCGTGGGAGAGATTTGGACACTTGGAAATAGTGTTTGGATATTGTTTTGTTTCTATCGCAGAGACGATCGTGGGAGAGATTTGGACACTTGGAAATAGTGTTTGGATATTGATCTGGGCCTGACGGGTTATGCGGGACGCTAATACTTACGACTACTATGTTCCTTATGTTTAACTATGTCTTTCTAATAGATTTTACCTTTACAAATCTTATTATACTATTTTAAATCTGACATTATTATTATTAGGATTCTTATCCGCACTATGTGCGGGATTATGTTAAAAAATAATTTTGTTTAAAAATATATAAATATAAGAAATATCTTAAAGAATGCATATACATTTATTAAATGAAATTTTTTTAATACTTAGATGTAAAATGAAATTCTTTGACACATAAAATTATGAAATTTGTGAGATCGGTTGACAAAAAAAAAAAAAAAAAAAAAAAAAAAAAAAAAAGAAAGAAATTTATGAAATTGCTTGATTGGTAGTCAGATGATTAGATGAGGACCGTTATGTAACTTACCTTTAAACTCTGATAAGAAAAATTGTCTGAAGATAAAAATTAAAAAGTTGGGCGACCTAATTGTGGTAAATAGCTGGTTAACTCTACTTAACTCTACTTAATCTTAAATGGTGATAATGCTCAATCGATCTTAATAGATATCCGGTTTGCTCTGTTTTCCAACCTCTTGATCTTAGCTACAATAGGAGGTAAAAGGGTGAAAACCAAAGCTTAGAAACACGGTTTGATTTAGACATAGTGATATAGGAGGTAAAAGGGTGAAAACCAAAGCTTAGAAACACGGTTTGATTTAGACATAGTGATCTAGATAATAACCGATATGGACAGAGAAAAAAAAAAGATCTCCTTGGAAGAATATGAAAAAGAAAATCAATTAAACCATTCTTGTATGAAGAAGCTCCTACACCGTTTAACAGCATATATATTGTCAATCTCAAAAGATGATTCTTTCCCTCATATCCTCTTTTAGAACCGTGATATGTGATTGAACTTGCATGGTTCTACAAGACACACATAAGAGGTAAAGAACAACTGAAAGACCATAGCAGAGCTTTTATCCGATGAGTTTTGGTTAATGTCTCCACTTCTTTCGGAGTTTGTTCCACTCTGTATATCACCATATTTTTTTATCTGTTTTACATCTTAATATCAAAAGAACATAATCAGGGCCGCTCCAATGTTTTTGGATGCTCTAGGCAAAAAAAATATTTTTTATGCCTTTATAATAGCGTTATACAGAAAATAATATAAAATTGTTTACGAAAACATTTATGAAAATATTTTTAAAATTTTGATGCCCTTAAAACCTTATATGTTTATAAATTTTAAAAATTTAGGTCGAAAATGTCTTTAAATATCTATAATTTTTTTAAAAGTTGTATGTAAAATATGCTCCGAAACTGTGACAGCCCTGAACATAATACACAAATCAACAAAAATTTTTAAAAATAAAAAACTTTGAAAAAGAAATTATCACCTCAAATTTGTCTTCTCTAGCTTTGTGTTTCTTAGGGAGTTGTCTTAGCTCATAAGTCAAACGAAGATACTCACTAATGTTCTCTAGTGAAATAAAATAACAGCTATCTCTGTGAATGATTGTTCCAAAAGCCACTTTAAAAAATCATGTATAACAAATCAGTTAAATAAAGTAAAATACAGACCACAAATCATTCAAACAAAACATTAAGATTTTGTAATAGGAGAACAAAAAGTATGTCTAAATTCTCTGCAATGCTTTCTTAGATATTCTTCAAGCTTAGGAACATCTTCTCTTCTAAATGCATCTTTCAAATAAACTCCTTCCAAGATCAGCATCTGAAGCAAACTGTATATAAATTTTCACATAAGCAAAGAGAATAATAATAATAATAAGAAGCAAACTGTATATAAATTTTCACATAAGCAAAGAGAATAATAATAATAATAATAATAAGATAGCATGTGTATAGTAATTAGTTACAAAACAAACCTTGCTTTGGATCATTGCAGGCAATTGCTTCTCATATCAAAATCGCATGTTAAGTCTATGAAACTGCAAAGAAATCGCTGATTCGCATAAATCCTTATATTGGCCATTTCCATCCAATGGATTTAACCAAATCACCTAAATACTTACAGAATTCACAAGATTATGAGGCAGAATTAAACCCTTCCAGCTTCGCAGGATTCCCGTGGTTCTTCTGATCAACCAATATCATCTTTCAATCTGCACACATAATGGTGAAATTAATCAATATATAACAAAAGGGAAGTTGAAGATACAGACCAGAGTATTAAGTTGCCTTCAGATTATGTGCTGCTGGGTCAAGCCTCTCTCAATCACCTTTTGGGCCTTAATTTATTTATTTAGGCCCATGACTGTTTTCAGTCCAATTTTAAAGCCTGTCCTTTATGTTGTGGATAAGGTGAAGTTTGTTGTATCGTGTAAAACAGAACGAGAGAGAGAGAGGTGAGAGTGCGTCACTTTCGGTGATCTCTTGTACGGTGGTTTTTTGCCGGTGCTCGTGGTGGCTAGTGAATTGTGAGCAAGGCTCACCCCAGACGTAATAACACATCGTTGTGAACTGGGTAATCAAATCCATGGTGTTCTTCTGTTTTCTTGCACATCAAGCCATTCAATTTTGATCAATACACAACAATCAGATCGTATTGATAGGGAGCAGAAGCTTACAATTTGGTATCAGAGCTTCAAGGTTGTGAAGCAGCTTACTGGGAAAGTGAGTTCGTGAAGATCTTCTCTGATCTTCAAGATCCAGGAGGTGTTTGGCGTTTGACCTGCAAGAAGAATTCAAGAAAGTAAGTACCTGTCTGTGAACAATATCAAAATGTCTACGATTAAAACAGAGATAGAACGTTTTGATGGCACTGGGGACTTTACAATGTGGAAAGCAAGAATGATGGCACACATTAGAACAGCCGGATTGAAAGACGCTATTAGCAAGAATGATGGCACACATTAGAACAGCCGGATTGAAAGACGCTATTCTTGATGATAACCTGTACGTGAGCACAGGAAAAGAAAGTAAAGAGGGTGATCAATCTGATGAAGAGACAGATCCAAAGAAGAAAGAAAAGCAATTAGACCCACAGAAAGTTGACAAATCAGAAAAAGCCAGAGATCTAATCATCATGAATGTAAGCAATCAAGTTCTAAGGAAAATAATACATTGTGAGACTGCAGCCTCTATGTGGAGAATGCTAGATGAGTTGTATTTAGAAAGTTCTCTTCCTAATCGTATCTACCTGCAACTCAAGTATTATTCATTCAAGATATCAGAAAGAAAGTCTGTAGATGAAAATGTTGATGAATTTCTCAAGTTAGTAGCAGATCTTACCAACATTGGAGTTCAACTAACTGAAGAGTCTCAAGCTGTGATCCTGCTAAGATCATTACCAAGCTGTTTTGATCATCTAAAAGATACCCTCAAATTTGGTAAATCAATTCTAAAGCTTAGAGAAGTTATTGGTTCTGCAAAATCAAAAGAAAGAGAGTTACAAGAAAGTGGAAAACTCTCAAAGCAAGCAGGAGAAGGTCTTGTGGTTCAGTCAAGGGGAAGATCAGACAAGAAGAACAAAGGCAAAGGAAGGAATAGGTCAAAGAGCAAATAGGTCAAAGAGCAGAGGAAGAAGTCAATCAAGGTCAAGGAATGACAAATCTAACAAGAATGATAAAGGATGCTTTCAATGTGGAAATGAAGGACACTGGAAAAGGGACTGTCCAGAGAGGAAAAACAAGGGAAATCGTTCAGGAAAATCAAATACAGTTAATGTGGCAGCTGAAGAAGAAGACCCTCTAGTATTGACTGTAAGCTCACATGATACTAAAGAAGAGTGGGTTCTAGATTCAGGCTGCACGTTCCATATTACCCCAAATAAAGATTTACTAAGTGACTTCAAGGAAGTTGATGGAGGAAAGGTCTTTATGGGTAATAATACCCACAGTGAAGTAAAAGGTATTGGGAGCATAAGAATAGAAAATCCTGACAGATCTGTTATAATTCTTTCTGAGGTTAGGTATATGCCTTCAATGGTGAGAAATCTTATTTCTTATGGAATGCTTGAAAAAGCTGGCTGCACCTATACTGGAAGCAATTATCAAGTGAATTTTTTCAAGGATAATAAGAAGGTGATTTCAGGGAAATACAGCAATGGCTTATATTTCCTTGAAGGGAAAGTGTTGAAGCCAGAAGTGAATCTTATCCAAGAAGTGTTGAAGCCAGAAGTGAATCTTATCCAAGGAACTCAAGATGCTACAGCATTATGGCATAGAAGGCTTGCTCATATGAGCATATATGGGATGAAGATTTTAGCAAAGAGAGGCATACTACCAGAAAAGGAAGTGAAAGAGCTAAGTTTCTGTGAAGATTGTGTTATGGGAAAGTCCCATAGGCAGAGCTACAAGAAAGGCCAGCATACATCCAAAGAAGTTCTAGATTATATCCATTCTGACTTGTGGGGATCCCCATCCACACCATCAAGCCTTGGGGAGTGTAAGTATTTTCTCACTTTTATTGATGATTTCTCACGAAAGTGTTGGATATATTTTCTCAGGACAAAAGATGAGGCTTTCTCAAGGTTCAAGGAGTGGAAAACAGAAGTGGAAAATCAAAAAGGAAGAAGGATTAAATTCCTAAGAACTGATAATGATCTAGAATTTTGTAATAACCAGTTTGATGAGTTGTGCAGGGAAACAGGTGTAACAAGACACAAGACTTGTCCCTACACCCCACAGCAAAATGGAGTTGCTGAGAGGATGAATCGCACAATCATGGAAAAAGTAAGGTGTTTACTTGTGGAAACTGGGTTAGAACAAAGGTTTTGGGCAGAAGCTGCGTCTACGGTTGTTTATCTCATAAATAGGGCTCCTAATTCAGCAGTGGATTTTAAACTTCCTGAAATCTCATAAATAGGGCTCCTAATTCAGCAGTGGATTTTAAACTTCCTGAAGAAATCTGGTCTGGAAATAAGATGAGCCTTGATCATTTGAGGAGATTTGGCTGTGTTGCTTATGTACACAACATCCAAGGAAAAACAGAGCCAAGGGCTTTGAAGGGGTATTTTCTGGGATATCTAAAAGGAGTTAAAGGCTACAAAGTGTGGTTACCTGAGGAAGAGAAATGTGTCATCAGTAGACACATTGTATTCAATGAAGATATTGTGTACAAGCAAGGGATAGCTCAGAAAAATGTTGATGATCAAGCTGGAAATAAGAGAGCCTCCTTTAATCAGATTCTAATTCAACCTGGAAACACTGATAAGGAAGTTTCAGAAGTTTCAGATCTGGTGGGTCAATCTTCAGGAGGAGAAGGTAGCAGTATTCAACCTGGAAACACTGATAAGGAAGTTTCAGAAGTTTCAGATCTGGTGGGTCAATCTTCAGGAGGAGAAGGTAGCAGTTTTGACAGAACTTCAGAACGTGGAGAAACAGATCAAAACTATGTTGAAGATGTAGAAGAAGCTGAAGCAGAAGACTCTATAAACACAAATTTGGATGATTATTTGCTAGCAAGAGACAGGCCTAGAAGACAAATCAAAGCTCCATCCAGATTTAATGAAGACAGTTTTGTTGCTTATGCCTTAGCAGGAGCTGCCTCAGTTGACAAGGATGAACCACAGTCATACTTAGAAGCTAAGAAGAGTGAAGACTGGGATAAATGGAAAGGAGGAATGATTGAGGAAATGGAGTCTTTACTAAAGAATGATACATGGAAACTGGTAGAAAAGCCAGAAAACAAGAGAGTCATTGGAAACAAGTGGATTTACACAAAAAAGAACAATCAATCAAATTCAGAGAGTATCAGATTTAAAGCTAGATTGGTCGCTAAGGGATTCTCTCAAATAGAAGGGATTGATTATGAAGAAGTTTTTGCTCCGGTCGTTAAGCACGTGTCCATAAGGATTATGCTGTCACTTGTGGTATATCAGGATATGGAACTTGAGCAACTAGACGTAAAGACTGCTTTTCTACATGGAACCCTAGAAGAAGAAATCTATATGTCTCAGCCAGAAGGATTTGTGGTTAAAGGAAAGGAAGAAATGGTTTGCTATCTTCAGAAATCTCTCTATGGTTTAAAACAAAGTCCAAGGCAATGGAACAAACGTTTCAACAATTTTATGTTGGATCAAGGATTCCTAAGAAGCAACTATGATCAGTGTGTTTACTCAAAAGGAAAGGAAGGAGTAGATCAAGTTTTCTTACTGATTTATGTTGATGATATGCTCATTGCTTCAAGGAATAGTAAAGCTATCAAGGAGTTAAAAGAGAAGCTTAGTGAAAACTTTGATATGAAGGATCTGGGAGCAGCTAATAAGATCCTAGGAATGCAGATAATCAGAGATAGAAGGAATGGAACTCTAAAGCTGACTCAAGAAAGCTATTTAGCTCAAGTCCTAAAAACGTTTAATATGTTTGATAGCAGACCAGTGACAGCTCCTATTGGTACACAGTTTAAACTGCGGAGTTTAACCCAACAAGAAGCTGAAACAGAGTCGAGATTAATGGAAGAAGTGCCTTACGCAAGCGCGGTTGGAAGCTTGATGTATGCTATGGTGGGATCGAGACCAGATTTAGCTTATGCTGTGGGGTTGGTTAGTAGGTTTATGGGAAATCCGGGAAGGCTTCATTGGCAAGCGGTGAAGTGGATTTTCAGATACATAAAAGGGAGTCTAAAGAATTGTCTTACTTTTAATAAGCGAGATAATTTTGATATTGTGGGATATGTTGATGCAGATTATGCAGGTGATCTAGACAAGAGGCGTTCTATATCAGGCTATGTATTTCAAGTAGGTGGAAATACTATTAGTTGGAGGTCTAGCTTACAGAGAATTGTAGCTCTATCAACTACAGAATCAGAGTATGTAGCTTTGACAGAGGCAATCAAGGAAGCTATGTGGCTTAAAGGTTTTTGCAGTGAGTTGAATTTATCTAATGACATTGCTAAAATTTTTTGTGATTCTCAAAGTGCTATTTGTCTAGCTAAGAATAGTACCTATCATGAAAGAACTAAACATATAGATGTTAAAATGCATTTCATCAGAGATGTTATAGCTAACAAGAATGTCATTGTAGAAAAGATACATACTTTTCAGAATGCTGCAGATATTTTAACTAAGAGTCTGCCCGGTCCAAGGATAGAAACAGGACTGGTTCAACTCAGAGTCATCTAATGACTCTGCCCAGGTATTTTAAAGTATTAATATAGCTTGTTAATTAAACCTTTAATTATTCTGGTTTTGGCTATATTTTTTTATGATACTTTGGTTTATTAGTTTCTATTAACAAGTCAGATGTTAAATAGAGGTTTCACCTGAAAGGAGCATGATCAGAACGATGTTAGAAGTTTTCAGAGTCAGAGAGGAAGTGGAATCAAATCTATCGACATAAAGACAGATAATAAGCAAGGAAAAATGCTTATCTTATCTGTGTTAGGAGAGCTCGGTGTTTTGTTTCGTACAGCAGAAGCTCTCAGACTCAGGAGGAGAAACTTCAAGTATTCGTCAATGTTCAGAAGCAGATTTTTTCCGGACCTATCATGCAAGTTTTACCAAGAAATTGGAAAGGGTTATTCACAGCTAACAGGAAGGAAGCCTTCTTATTGTCTCAAGGAAATCGGAACTCAAGTTAAGGTTCATACCGTTGAAGATTTTAGATCGCAAAGTAATCAGCTCAAGGAGGAGTTGATTTCATCACCTGAATATACACAAGGAGAAAGTCTGATCAGCTAGCTTCGAGTGTTATTCATGTCAGTTCATCAAAGTTCTAATTTCAGAAGGGTAGGTCGTACCTTATCCAGAAGTCGTGCAAGGCATGAAGCTCCAGTTCCAGCGTCATTTCATCTTCAATTCCAGAATTTCTTCAGCTCGAGATGAAGATTCAGTTCAAGGTTTCGTCGGGAGTTGCAAAATCTGAGGAGGGTCACTCGGATTTGCAGAATCAGCTCAAGGTTCGCAGATTGCCTTGTGAGGAGGGTCACTCGGATTTGCAGAATCAGCTCAAGGTTCGCAGATTGCCTTGACGAGGGAGAAGATGAGAATGGCAAACGAATCATCGATTCAAGGAGACAAAGAGGAAGAAGCATAGCAAGCAGAAGGTGTAAGTATCGACAGAAGGATCGAAGGGACAAAGTGTCGAAGAGACAAAGAGATAGCAGCGGTGGTTCTAAGAGAATCGTTTCTTACGGCGTTAGGTCATAATCAGCGGCAAGGAGGAGAATTATTAAGTTGCCTTCAGATTATGTGCTGCTGGGTCAAGCCTCTCTCAATCACCTTTTGGGCCTTAATTTATTTATTTAGGCCCATGACTGTTTTCAGTCCAATTTTAAAGCCTGTCCTTTATGTTGTGGATAAGGTGAAGTTTGTTGTATCGTGTAAAACAGAACGAGAGAGAGAGAGGTGAGAGTGCGTCACTTTCGGTGATCTCTTGTACGGTGGTTTTTTGCCGGTGCTCGTGGTGGCTAGTGAATTGTGAGCAAGGCTCACCCCAGACGTAACAACACATCGTTGTGAACTGGGTAATCAAATCCATGGTGTTCTTCTGTTTTCTTGCACATCAAGCCATTCAATTTTGATCAATACACAACAATCAGATCGTATTGATAGGGAGCATATTAAGTTGCCTTCAGATTATGTGCTGCTGGGTCAAGCCTCTCTCAATCACCTTTTGGGCCTTAATTTATTTATTTAGGCCCATGACTGTTTTCAGTCCAATTTTAAAGCCTGTCCTTTATGTTGTGGATAAGGTGAAGTTTGTTGTATCGTGTAAAACAGAACGAGAGAGAGAGAGGTGAGAGTGCGTCACTTTCGGTGATCTCTTGTACGGTGGTTTTTTGCCGGTGCTCGTGGTGGCTAGTGAATTGTGAGCAAGGCTCACCCCAGACGTAACAACACATCGTTGTGAACTGGGTAATCAAATCCATGGTGTTCTTCTGTTTTCTTGCACATCAAGCCATTCAATTTTGATCAATACACAACAATCAGATCGTATTGATAGGGAGCAAAAGCTTACACAGAGAGAGGTACATACCAGAAATAGAGGAGACGGAGAGAAACGATGAGAGGGAGCGAGAAAATAATATCTACTTGAACCAAGAAGACAACGAAGATCGAAATTAATATAACCCATCTTTTTCTTCAGTTTTAAAAGTAGAGATTTTGGGAATCAGAAGCGATGGAAGGAGAAGATGAAGTGTAACTGCCCTAGAAAGATCGAAATTAAACTGAAGCGTTGTAATGAATATCGGGCACGTAGGTAATTTATTAATTTTTCTTTTCGTTGACGTTTTAAAAATCAAATTGATGAGGTGAATATCCTACAATTTTTTTTGGTGACGTGGATGCTCTAGATGGAAAGATGCTTCTCCTATTATATAGATAGATTGTACAAATTTATTCTGCTACGTTATCAATTTTGTAACAAATATTTCGTATGTTTGAACTACTTTACACCGATAAAATTGGAACTACTTTACAAGATTTTTTTTAAAAAATAAAGAGTAGTTTATAAGATTGTAAGGAAATACTCTTCACGCCAAAGAAAAAAAAGGAAATACTGTTTATTGGTGAAGGTAAAAAAGTGATCCTGAATCTAAAGCCAGAGATACAAAAGCCTATATCTTGAGAAACTCTGTTTGATGAAGTTGCTGATGATTTGCAGAGGTTGAACGACAATCTTATATCGGTTACTACTTCAGGCAACAGTTTTCTTAGAAAGAGAGTTTATGTGAACGACAATCTTATATCGGTTACTACTTCAGGCAACAGTTTTCTTAGAAAGAGAGTTTATGGCTCTAATGTAAATGCTCTTCTTTTTATAAATTGTTAGTGTAGAAAATCCGGTTCTGCAGCTGAGCAATTTGTCAGTGCTGGTGGAAAGAGGATGAAACACTGGGTTTGGTATTCTTTGTATCTTGAGCTATCGTGAAGTTAGCTTCCTTAAAGTAATCTATAAAACTGCCATCTTTGACCTCTAAATGCGTGTCATCTCTAGCAATGAAAAATGATGGTTTTAATGTGATCTTGGTGCAGGGAACTTACAGTTGAACATCAGCGTTTGGCAAGTTTGATACACGATGATGTGTTGGATGAAAGTGAAATGCGAAGAGGTTGTTAGAGTATTTATGTTCTTTTGATCAGAATGTGTTATCTCTACAAGGTTTTAACCTTCCATGTGTGTTTTAGGTTTTAGGGAAAGAAATTGTTCATTAGCTTTTCAGTTACAAGTTCCAAAAGATGTTCGGCTTCATCACTGTCAACCCTTTAAAGTTTGTACCAGCTTCCCTTAAGAGCTCTGAAACAACAGTGATGATACACACTAACTTTTTGAATGGGAATGTGAAAAAGATATAGAGAAAATACCCAACCAGGGATACTGGAGAACAAAGTACATAATACCAGTTACTCACTAGTTTCTTCAGTATACTAAAATTGAAAATACAAGCCTGAAACACAAAGCCTTAGATCCTATCTATATCCTCAAGCCTTAGATCCTATCTATGTCCTCATCCTCAAACTCAACATAGCCATCTCCGGCATTATCATCATCTTCATCGAGATCACCAGCAAGAAAAGTATTTTCTGGAAACTCAGCAAATGCCTTAAGATGCCTGGCCTCATCAGACATGTACTTAAGATAACATCTGCTTTGTCATCTTGGTAGTCTCTCAGAACACAAGTACAATGTCACCATCTGCGATCCAAACCTTCTTGTGCATCATACAAGAGATATGACAGAGACACTTGGTGCCACCGACGCACATAGCTTCACATCTCCCATTGCTTGTGCATATTCCTGTCCATCTTAGTCATCATGTAAAAGCACACACTGACATGGGAGTAAATAGCAGATACTGATTAAAGGGACTGTTCATATTAATAATCAAAAACACACACAACTTAATGTTAGAAAACAATGGAGTAGCCTCAGAGTCCTAGTCAACTTATTTTCAACAAAGAATTTGTTCAGTAACCATTTTTCATCATCATAGGCTTCCATTGAAACCTAGTCAACTTATTTTCAACAAAGAATTTGTTCAGTAACCATTTTTCATCATCATAGGCTTCCATTGAAAAAAACATATCAACCAACAAAAAAACGGAAAAAGCAGAAGAGATTGATTCAGCCTTTATCAATCATCAATGACAAAAAAGAAATTGGATAAGCCTCAGAGTCCTAGTCAACGTATTATAAACACGGAGTAATTTCAGTAACCATTTATCATCATCATAGGCTTCCATACCAAAAAACCTTAGCAACCATAAAAAAAAATTGAAAACGCAGAAGAGATTGAGATTCAATAATACAAAAGAAATCTCGGACCATTCACAACTTTTTGGCCATAATAGCCTATGCCAGGGATAACTATTATTTTAACATACATCAACCACTTCACTTTATCAATCATCAAAAACACAAGACTTAGAATGATTTACAAAAAGAAATT
>CM071720.1:20228310-20239599 GCA_036630335.1 Physaria fendleri | reverse complement strand
GGGCTTATTTAGATGGCATATATGCCTAAGATAGCGATGTGTCAGGGGGTGCCTAAGCCCCTGACAGTTCCAGTGAAGCAGAATCATTCCTCCCTTGGTGGCTCAAGAGGTGCCACCTTACCTTTTCCTTTGTTCTTGGTTATTTCCGAGGGGGGGTCAACTTTGAATTTCACCAGGCGGGTTGTTGAGCTGGATGAGGCTTCAGGAATTTTCCTCTTTTTCAGAGGAGTGGATTTGGTCTCAGGATCAACAGAAGTTCCAGTCTTGTCCTGCTTCAACTGCATCGGTTTCCTACCTTTCTTCAGTCTTCTCCTGTATTTCCTTTGCCCCACCCCTTCAGCTTCAATTTCTTCTTCAGTACTGCCTGATTTCTGCTCCGAGTCTTCTTTTGCAGGGGTTCCATTCATCTCATTTTCCTTAGATGGAATCACTGGGGATTCTTCGAAGGGGTCAGCTGGGATGAAGAAGTTCGGGGGCCAATGGGAGAATTCATCTTAATCTTCAATCAGTGGAAGAGGAGGTAGAGCATGGACAGGGAAGTCCGCTTCAGCTAGAGGGTCCTCTTGCTCATTGTCTTCAGCTAGGGTTTGAACAACATGGTTGGAGGGTTGTGGAAAGTTGTTTCGTGGAGGGGAAGCAACCACTTGAGCACTGTTCTGAGGTTGTGTCCTGGTATCGTTTGACACGGAAGTCCTGAGAGTCCTGGAATCAGCCTGGGTAGGGTGGATTTGTTGAGGTGTTGCTGTAGGCTGCTGTGATGGGGCTGGTACAGGAAGGAGAGCGGGTAAGCCACTACGGTGTGGGTGGAGGGCCCTTGGAGGGTCAATGACAACTGAAGCCACTACGGTGTGGGTGGAGGGCCCTTGGAGGGTCAATGACAACTGCCCTGACTTGATCTTCAGGTGGTGGGGGTGGTGGTGGTGGTTGGGCATTAAAGGGGAGGAGATGGAGGTCACAGTCATCCATTAGGTGTAGGAAGGATCCACACAAAGTACAGTGATTCCGGAGTTTTTCGTAGACGAAATGGATGGGTATTGGTTCCTCATTTGGTGGGAAAAAGATGTTCTGAATAAATTTGAGCTTATCCTGAATGTGCAAGCGAACCAGGACCCAGCAGTCCGTACCAGTTTGCCAAGTTGAATGGCGCAGCCTGGAGTCAGTTTGCCAAGTTGAATGGCGCAGCCTGGAGTCGATTCCCCTACCAATCTTATCTCCCAAGTCAACTAAGGCACCGTGATGGCGGTAGTCAGTGGGAACATTCAGAAGCTTAACCCAAACATGGATGTACTCCAGGTAGGAAGGCTCATGTCGGTTTGTCCACAGATCTAAAGCTAGAGGCCAGCCTTTGAACATCCAAGGTTCCTTCTTCATAACATCAAACATCCTAACTTCATTGCTGAACCTTACCAGGATTGTCCCATCCTTTTGAATAGTGGCAGAGGTCTTCTCCTTGAGTCTTCAGAGATCAACGAGCAGATCACGTAGCCTGTGTGCATTCTGGGAGTGGTGTAAGCGTCGAATCACTAGACTGCACTGAGCCTGCTGGTGGGCCTGGTTTTGTGCCTTGAGAGAGATCATCTGTGGTGGATCAGAGGCACCGAGGTTCATCTGGGATATTGCCCTTGAGATTTGATCAGCCATGGTATCTTTGGGTGAATTGTTATTTTGGAGGTTTGTATTACAGATCTTGTGTGATTGTGAGACATGGAGGATTCTGTGTCGACTGGATTTATAGAGGTTTAGGGATAAGATTAAGGGGAGATGATCTGACAAATCTCGATTTGCAAATCTAAGCGTGGGATAATTTGGGTGTTGCGAGGGAAGCAAAGGATTGCGATTGGGTGAATAAGGGTAGGATTGGCTAATAGCTTAGATGATTTCTTGTTTCGGATGTTGTGAGATAGAGGTTTCGTGTATCAATTGAAGAACCGTGATGATGAAGGGGAGTCGAAGAGTTATGGAGAGAAGTTCTTGCCTTTCAAGAGAGAGGGGAGAGGATATTTTAGAGAGAGATGCTTTAGAGAGAGACATTTTAATAATGTTAAATATTGTTAATGATCAGTTTCAGAGGTTTTTGCTTTTCTTAATTAGTTTAGTAATTTTAATATTTTAATAATGTTAAATATTGTTAATGATCAGTTTCAGAGGTTTTTGCTTTTCTTAATTAGTTTAGTAATTTTAATAATTACTTTTAATAGATACCATAACTCCAACTGTGTTACCCACGCCTAAAAAAAAATGATATATAGACTCTGTCATAACTCATAACAATAACACAAAACATCATCAAAACAAACTATCCAAATTGTTTACTCAATCAAACATTCCTCTTTTGTTTTAGGCTTTTCTCATCACATCTAATAGGTCAATCAATGCACAACGGGTTTCAAAGGATGAGCTCTAAGTTTTGAAAAATCCAGACTAGCATCAAGCTCCTCATCTAGCTCTCCAATAACACCTCTGATCAGAAAAATAAGATGCAGCATCAGAGAATCACAAAATCACATAAAATCATGAGGATGAGATTTTTACATGTTGTCGAAGATGCAGCATCAGAGAATCACAAAATCACATAAAATCATGAGGATGAGATTTTTACATGTTGTCGCCTCTGATAATGTACAAACCCAACACAAGTTGTTGTACTCCTTCCTGAAATATATAAAGACATGTTATAAGATCTTACCCTGGAGAGAAAGGAAATGAAAACATAGTAAGATGTCTCAATGCGACTTTGTTGATGTTTGGATCACTAATGGAAGTCAATTCTTAAGAAACGTAATGTACAAACCCAACACAAGTTGTTGTACTCCTTCCTGAAATATATAAAGACATGTTATAAGATCTTACCCTGGAGAGAAAGGAAATGAAAACATAGTAAGATGTCTCAATGCGACTTTGTTGATGTTTGGATCACTAATGGAAGTCAATTCTTAAGAAACGAAAGCCTTTTAAAATCACATGCCATTCTATGTTTTCTTACATGTTTTATACAGAATAAANTTTCTTTATTCACTCCTATAGGACCAGACTATGCTTGCTCCTTAATGGGTAGCACTACACAACACGCCATGCAATGTACATTATTAGCAAGAAAGTACTACTAATCAAAAGACCAAAAGATGAAAAATGCTATGGAAATCATCAAAGGTTAAACTAGCATCGTACTGACCTTGTACCTCTACTGTTCTAATTTAATGCGATCAGTACAAGAAACAATATGGAGATATCAAGAACTGTGCTACATCATAACCTTATTAAAGTGCCACCACTGTTAGATGTAGCCACTCAAGGATACAAGCGGCTAAAAAATGGGATGAACACGGCTATGCAGATTATAAATTGGCCAAAAGGTATTTTGTTCCATTTCTATTTGAGTTTCTTAAGAGAACATTTGAAGCTTACTTTGGTGGAAAATACACGTTCATGAGATTCATCCAGGATTATATTAGTAGCCTGAAGAAACGAAAGCCTTTTAAAATCACATGCCATTCTATGTTTTCTTACATGTTTTATACAGAATAAATAAGACAGCCAACTGATGTTATTTCTAAGTTTCTAACACTTTGACAGTTTTATATTTCCAAGTGAAAAAGCTCCATGGCTGAGCCACATCGAATACTAATCCTTCACTAGAACATTGGTCTAGTACAGTATCAGCATGGCCTAACACACTCGTGGTGCAAATCATGTATAACCCACACACTGCTCTTATCAGTATCAGCATGGCCTAACACACTCGTGGTGCAAATCATGTATAACCCACACACTGCTCTTATAGATTTGACTTAACTAGAACTAGGTAAAAGCTTTTGATAAATGCATTAACATTCCATCTGCCATATCTATACTATAGTGGCTATCCACACTATTTGATTTAAACTCTTACATTACGAGGCCAATTATTTGAAGCTTACTTTGGTGGAAAATACACGTTCATGAGATTCATCCAGGATTATATTAGTAGCCTGGTCAAAACCTTTGAGAACTCCCTGAGAAATCAACAAAATCGATAGTGTTCACTTTGCTTATATTCTTGATCTGAGATAAGGAGTTTTAAACCACGTAAGACGGAAGAAAAAATAACATACCACAATGTTGCGTCCATCATTTGTAATTACCGAAATAATCTCTGTATTATAAACCAAAAGATAGATTGTCAGACATAATTCATGTGACGAAACATCACGAAATCCATAATGCTGCATAATGGAAGAGAAAAAAAAGAGACAACTTACGATCAACAAGAGACTCGAGTCCAGTAGTTGTCGCCATGTTAGCAGCTCAATTACTTGAGAGAATAATAAAATATTAGACAAGGAAATTTATCAAACACTTGGTGGGCATTACGGAAAACAACAAGGAGATTCGGCAGATTTCATTGTCTCCCGGATGAGAGATTTCACCAAGCTTTACATGAACTCAGAATTACAGAATACAAAATATAATTCAAGTAAATCGACCCAAATCAAAAAAGGAACCGAATGAAAATATTGGTTCCTACTTCTGGTTGTAGGAAATATGACATAGGAAGATTTTTAGAAGAACGCATGAGGAAGATGAAAGAGAGAGAAAGAACTAACCTTTGCTACTTCCGAATCTAAAGCCGTTGCTTGGAGAAGCCTATGAGGAAGATGAAAGAGAGAGAAAGAACTAACCTTTGCTACTTCCGAATCTAAAGCCGTTGCTTGGAGAAGCCTTCTGATTGGTAAAAACCCTAAAACCTTAACCTCACTCTTTTGAGAAAACTCGGGCCTGTGTTTGCTTTAAATGTGGAGACTACAACTTAAACAGAACTAGATAATGGTCCGTTTTACCACACGACTTGATGCCTTTTTATTGTTCAAAATCGTAAATTTATACTGAAAAGTAAATGACTTTGTTGTATTAAGAAGACGCAATTAGATCAGGCTGGCAGCTTGCATTCGTCCGCAAGGAGAATGATATTCTTCTTCTCAGCCATGATGCTTCGGAGTTGGTACTTTCCTCCTCTTCATGTATAACCATAACATATAATATGAACATATTAAAACACAATCAAACTGTGATTGATTTGGTGAAATTTGTTGGTCATTTTGAATAGCATTTGAAACGTAAGTATACTTTAGCCAGTTATCTGCAGAAAAATGGGTGAACATAGCGAAAAGCAGCGACCGAAACCGTCCCATAACTAGATGCTGCAAACTATCTCTTCTACATGCTTCTTAAGCTTTAGCCAGTTATCTGCAGAAAAATGGGTGAACATAGCGAAAAGCAGCGACCGAAACCGTCCCATAACTAGATGCTGCAAACTATCTCTTCTACATGCTTCTTAAGATGGGTCTTAGAATCTTCCAGGCACTGTATGGACACACTGTTTTACTATTGTTTAGCCTATTTCTTAGTCGCTGTCACGTAAAGACAGTACTCGAAACCACACCGAAATCCCCGAATGTTCAATCCTTACGGTGCCACGCCACAATTTTTTACCTTGAACCAAAGGTAGAACAGAGGAAACAAATTTGACATACAAGAAACAAGCTCTAACAAAAATCATACATAGGAAAGGACGAGACCAACATGACAGAACGTAACAAAAGGCTGTTTACTAGGCTACATTTACGGCTATAATAGAACAAAGCAAAGAACACAAGGCACATAATTGTTTCACCCTTAAGCAACACTTGCCATTTGCAATGTTTGAAAGCTATTCAAACAACGGATTGAGGTCAATGAGAACTATATAAATCTTAAGACCTACTTGCAAGGTTTACCGAGTTAGAAAGAGAACAAGAAATGGTATCAAACCAGACACTGCCAGGAGTTAACAGTGGTGGCTGAGAGCTCATAACCACAAATAAGGGTCAATGAGAACCATACACACGCAAATCCTGAGGCTATGTTCGGGTCTAGCGACTCAGAAAGTCAACAAGAAATGGTATCAAACCAGAAATTGCCGAGAGTTTAGAGTGGTTGGGAGCTGTTAAACCACAAATAGTGGTCAATGAAAACCATAGACACATTTCCTGCGCCTAAGTTCAGGTCTAGCTACTCGGAAAGACAGCAAGTAAATTGCTTTCTCTACCTTGATTCCTCTGACGATCCATAACGTAATTACTCCTAAACTAGCCACATTGGTCTCAAAGATGGGGAATACATTCATATGCATATTATAAAAGCAACATAATAAACATCCACTACATCATAATCACACTTATATAATAAACATCCACTACAAATCATAACGCATTGATACTCATAAAGTATATTAAGTTTAGACAAATCCATGAAAGAGGCGAATTTAACAGTCTCATTTATATGCATAAAAGTCTGTTTGGGTATTAGGATAAAAACAACCTGAATTAAGCAGCTTCCTTGAGAGGAGCTGGAGCTGGAGCTGGATGGGTATTAGGATAAAAACAACCTGAATTAAGCAGCTTCCTTGAGAGGAGCTGGAGCTGGAGCTGGAGCTGGAAGCTTGACGTACCCCAACTTCTTGAGACTCGCAGCATCAGATTCCTCGTTCTCGTAATCATCTTCATCGGAATCATAGCTCTGACGGTTCACAACGAGAGCCCAAACAAGGTACATAGTAGCAGCGGTTAAAGCACCACATCCAACACCAAAAAGGAGAGCTACCACAACGCTAAGGATGTCTCTACTTCGATCTTTGAAAGAATTGATGTTCTCAGAGATGAAAGGGATAGATAATTGGGATCTAATACGATCCTCCGCGTCGGTGCGTTGGATCTGTGGCTTCTCAACGATGGTAGGGATGAATCCGTGGCGACGATTGACGAAGAAAGGGAACATATGGTGAGGATTGAGACGACGGATCGTGAAGACGGTGACGAATCGAGTTGAGGTGAGATCGGAATGGTGAGGATTGAGACGACGGATCGTGAAGACGGTGACGAATCGAGTTGAGGTGAGATCGGAATGGAGATTAGGGTTTTCTGGAGTAATGGAGAGGGAAAGGGAGGAGATGAGGAAGGTTTTGCAGGGACGAGCGGCAGAGATCCCGGAGATCGAGAGGAAAACTACGATGATCGCAAGTCGGAGGTAAGAAGATGACGCCATTGTTGTTGTGTTATCGTCTTTGACTTTTTCTCTCCTGCGTTTGAAACGAATCAAAATCCTAAATGTTCCTAGATCAAATGATCTCAAATATACTATCTTTCTTAACCAAGTGATATGTGGATAAATTATGTAATTTAAAATAAATTAGGTGATCCACCAAGATAAATTATTTAAATGTAATAAATTTAATTAAAGATAAAAAAAATTATACAGATAAAATTATTTTTAAAAAATCCCATAACCATTATTGAATTCCAAATCTGCAATTTAGTTGGATAAATTTCCAAATTGATTATCACTATATCATATAATTTCTACTATTTGTCATTTGTATATTTAGAGCATCTCCATTGGAAAAACTCTCAAAAAATTCTTATTAATATTTTATCTATAGATTTAATATTATTTAATGTGAAAAATTTTATTAAGAAACTTTAATTTTTTTCTCCTCTAATGATAGACTAAGGTAGAATTCTAATATTAGTTTGATATCTACCAAAACTAGTTACATGACAATCTAAAAAAATTTACTTTGCTAACTCCCTCCTGTTTTTTGTTTTCAGAATCATTGGAATAATGTTTGAATCAAATGCTTCACCAATCTGAATCAGTAAAGATACCTACAAATATGCAAATATGGAAGAACTCAGCAGAATAAAAGCATTGTCTTTTGCTGTGTCAAGCACTGTTAGAGAGAATATAGAACTAATCCTATTTTTCACTTGTCTGTACAAAAAGCATGAACCTTCAACTTCAAGTTTTAGAAGAGATCCCTAAAGAATAAACACCAAAAGAAAACAAAGGTTAAAGTCTCAACCTTTCCTAGCTTTATATAGAACTAATCCTATTTTTCACTTGTCTGTACAAAAAGCATGAACCTTCAACTTCAAGTTTTAGAAGAGATCCCTAAAGAATAAACACCAAAAGAAAACAAAGGTTAAAGTCTCAACCTTTCCTAGCTTTTTACCAGAATTGAGGAACTTCACCATTTGCAGCTTCACTCAATTTAGAAGCATTAAGTTTATAAGCACATTTTGCAGAACAATAAGTCGGCTAAGTTGAAGCAGAACAAGCTTGGTTTCCATCGTGAGCAATGGCTTTCTCAAGGTTAATCTCATGGGGTATGTTAAATTCTCTGGCATTGTACATTATCAAAAATAGTAGTTAAGTAGAGATGGTTGTTCCTTAGTTGTGCTGGTCAAGAGGCTTATATGTTCCAGAACTGGTTTTGTAAAACAAAAAACTGAAAATTTATATATAATATATGTGTGTGTGTATATATGTTCACACCTTCTTTTGCATAGGTATGGCAGATAGTTAAAGGAAAACTTGAAGTCCTCGAGCCATGAAAACAAAGATTCAATAAGGGAACTTGAAGCATTTGGAAATATGATACTCATCATAACCAAGGAACATAAGATGAAGGTATATGTCTTTCACATAGTAATATCATATAATAAGAATGGTTGTGGGTTGTATACAAAGAGATGTTATATAGCTCAGGCATTTATGTTGAGATGTCTAATATGGTTGTAAAAATCGCCATTAAGAGTTCTCACAATGTGACGAACTAAAGTGAATGATTTGCCTTGCAGGAATTGAGAAGGGACTATGGGCCTCAAATGTCTATAGGAGCTGAAAAGGTTTCAAATATAGTAGCCATGAGTATGGTTGAAGACTATGGTTGAAGACTTCAGGTTTCAAATATAGTAGCCATGAGTATGGTTGAAGACTATGGTTGAAGACTTCATCTACCTTAATAGAAGTTCATTTGCAAACACTCTTCAGGTAATCAAAACACTTCATAGACCAAAATGAGACCAAAATGATATAAAGCTACATGGTCAAATGACACTAAACTAAGATCATATGGTTTGTGAAAACAATATTCGGTTGAGGGAGACGCAACAAAAAGTGGGAAGATTAACAGGAGGAAGCAAGATAACCAGTCTCCTTACTGCTAATAATACTGTTTATTTTTGTGTGGTAGAGAAACTGGATTCATTGAGGTGAAATTTATTATAGACCATTTTAAATTTTATATAAGCACTTAGACTAATACTTATATTTTACAACAGAACAGGGATTGACTCCATTATAACACAATTAGCTCATCCGAAAGAAGGAACAGAAGGAGATTCTTATCTTGACTACACCTAATTCATGTGTTAAAAATCAGAACATGGGCCATCATAATTTAATGACCTCAGCAATGGTAAGAGCTTGAATCAATAACTGATCTCTATCTTCCGCGATCATCAGCCATTGTTCTCCGATCATAGCATCGAATTTTATTCAGCGATTTCGATTCATTTTGTTTCATGCATGTTCGTCGTTTTTTGATGACTTTGATTTTGGTAAAAATCAATTTTCTTTGATCCAGAATTTTTTTCCTAGGTCCTTCTCCATTCTTGAACATTGTGATTGGAAATTTGGGATCTATGTTTGTTCGACTGATTCTAGGTATTATTTTTCTTCTTTTTGTATTTCAATGTTCTTAGCTTTCTCTGATTATTAAAGACTTCATCTACCTTAATAGAAGTTCATTTGCAAACACTCTTCAGGTAATCGAAACACTTCATAGACCAAAATGAGTCCAAAGTGATATAAAGCTACATGGTGAAACTAAGATCATATTGTTTGTGAAAAAAATATTCGGTTGAGGGAGACGCAACAAAAAGTGGGAAGATTAACAGGAGGAAGAAAGATAACCAGTCTCCTTACTGCTAATAATACTGTTTTTTTTTTGGTAGAGAAACTGGATTCATCGAGGTGAAATTTCTTATAGACCATTTTAAATTTTATATAATCACTTAGACTAATACTTATATTTTACAACAGAACAGGGATTGACTCCATTATAACACAATCAGCTCACGTGAAAGAAGGAACAAAAGGAGATTCTTATCTTGACTACACCTAATTCATGTGTTAAAAATCAGAACATGGGCCATCATAATCTAATGACCTCAGCAATGGTAAGAGCTTGAATCAATAACTGATCTCGATCTTCCGCGATCATCAGCCATTGTTCTCCGTTCATAGCATCGAATTTTATTCAGCGATATCGATTCATTTTGGTTCATGCATGTTCGTCGTTTTTGATGACTTTGATTTGGGTAAAAAAAATCAATTTTCTTTGATCCAGAATTTATTTCCTAGGTCCTTCTCCATTCTTGAACATTGTGATTGGAAATTCGGGATCTATGTTTGTTCGACTGATTCTAGGTATTATTTTTCTTCTTTTCGTATTTCAATGTTCTTAGCTTTCTCTGATTATTATTATGTTTGTTAACTTGATTCGGTTCAGTTAATATGATCTCTGGTGACAAAATCTTACGAAAAACTCTGAAGTGTTTAATGTGGTTAACCTGGAAAACCAGGCGACACCTCTCTTCTCTAATACCCTGTATGATCCTTATTGCGAAATTTTATTCAGCGATATCGATTCATTTTGGTTCATGCATGTTCGTCGTTTTTGATGACTTTGATTTGGGTAAAAAAAATCAATTTTCTTTGATCCAGAATTTATTTCCTAGGTCCTTCTCCATTCTTGAACATTGTGATTGGAAATTCGGGATCTATGTTTGTTCGACTGATTCTAGGTATTATTTTTCTTCTTTTCGTATTTCAATGTTCTTAGCTTTCTCTGATTATTATTATGTTTGTTAACTTGATTCGGTTCAGTTAATATGATCTCTGGTGACAAAATCTTACGAAAAACTCTGAAGTGTTTAATGTGGTTAACCTGGAAAACCAGGCGACACCTCTCTTCTCTAATACCCTGTATGATCCTTATTGCGAGGTAGCGGATTTTGTCCGTGGATATCCTTTCCGTTTGAAAGGTGGTGTCCCTTGTGCTGCATCTTATGGACTTTGGCTTAATCTAGCTGATTTTGATGCTCCAACACAAGCTCTCAAGACAAAGCAAAGGAATACTTCATATGTTGATGCGGTTATAACTGTCCCAACTAAGGCTATGCGATTAACATTGCTTTTAACCGTCAATTGATAGGTCCAGCTTTAGTATTTGTGCTTAGAATCGCTGGAGAAGGGAAAGTGAGATGAGAAACACTTTAAGATGTTTGGTGTGGTTTGTGTCTGAAACATATCTCTGATCATTTGGGTTATGGTGTGAAAACTGGACTACCTTTTGTGTGGACAAATGAGAGAGGAGATGCTGTAGAGAGTTTGAGGAAGAAATGGGAAGGAATGAAGCTGATGGAGAAA
>CM071720.1:20167006-20195949 GCA_036630335.1 Physaria fendleri | reverse complement strand
GTTTACCGTCCCTACAATCACCACATGATCTCGTCTAGTGTTTTGTCCTCACTCGCACCGGAAAAGAAAAATGCACTTTGGTGACCTAGGTGGCCAAACAAACCCTTTATAAACCCTCCTCATACACTACTAAGTATCTGATGTGGGACGTTACAAAATTCTACTGATTAAATATATTATGAGCTATTATTAAAACATTATAAAGTTAATCTGAAAAAACTTCACCGATATCGGGTAAGGAGAAAAATTATTGTTATATATTTGTATAAATTGTTTCAGGGTTTGAGTTTTGGTTGGGTATGAAATAAATACCAGGTATAAGAGATTTTTGAAATTAAATAATTACATTAAATTAAAAATCTAATATACTATACAATTATAACTATGTTTTCGCTATTTTGCGTATTTTCTGTTTAATTCATTGCGGACTTATGTCCAGGGGTACAAAAAATTATTATTCACATTATATATATAATATTTTAGGCTTTGTATGTTATAATTAAGTTATAATATAGATTTTTTTGAAAAATACATACAAAATTATACTAATTATTGATAATGAGCTATTATTAAAACATTATAAAGTTAATGTGAAAAATTCGAATATTCACGGGTATTGGATATGAAAAAAAAAAGGTATTGTTATATATTTATATAAATTAGTTCAGGGTTTGAGTTTGGGTTCGATCTGAAATAAATAACGAGTATGAATTAAAAATATAATATATGTGCACAATTAATAAATTTATTTATATATATCGATTATTTGATTATAAACAATATTTAGATTTTCTATTAAATAATTGTGTGATGATCTATATCGATTATTTGATTATAAACAATATTTAGATTTTCTATTAAATAATTGTGTGATGATCTATATTTAAATATTTAATTTTCTATTCATGAACCATATTAAATTTGGTGACATTGGTATAATTACTATATTTGAAAATATTTATTATATGATTACTATCTTTCAATACATTATTATATATTTACTATATTACTATATTTCAACACATTACAATATCCCCAATTATATGTAAAGTTAACGCTTATTTTTACCTTACTTTAAACTCTAAGGTATTATATATGTTCACATCATTCTTTCAATAAAGTTATTCACAGAAAAAAACTTATTATGAGATTCTTTTAATTAATGTAATTCTGTTTTTACAGTGTTTGATGGCTATGAAGAAAAAAATATGTATTAGGAAACGGAAATTCATTATTTCACGAAGTCTCATCATTTATTTAAACGTAGTATTATTTTGATAAATTATATATTTTAGCAAGGTTATATTGTAGATATGCTCATTTTTTAATTATTTTATGCATTTGAGATTAATAGATAATTTAAAAATATAAAATTATTTTTGAAACATTAGAAATCATCGAACATGGTGGCAACAGAGACACTGAGATTTGAAGAAGATTACGACACCGTGAATATCAAAAAAAGATTTTTATCTTAAATATCTTACAAAGTCTAAAAAATAAATAAAATATATAATAAATGATTTGAAGAAGATTACGACACCGTGAATATCAAAAAAAGATTTTTATCTTAAATATCTTACAAAGTCTAAAAAATAAATAAAATATATAATAAATATAACAAAGTCTAAAAAATAAATAAAATATATAATAAATATAAAATTGAAATAAAATATTTTGAATAAAATTAATAATATTTTAAAAATTTTATAAATAAAATAATTAATATATAAAAATAAATATGATTTTTTATTTTATTAAAATAATTGACCCGCGGTGTACCGCGGGTTAGAGTCTAGTGTCTAAAAAATAAATAAAATATATAATAAATATAAAATTGAAATAAAATATTTTGAATAAAATTAATAATATTTTAAAAATTTTATAAATAAAATAATTAATATATAAAAATAAATATGATTTTTTATTTTATTAAAATAATTGACCCGCGGTGTACCGCGGGTTAGAGTCTAGTATATATTTCTAAAACTATAGTTTTATTTTTAATTTCATGAATTATATTTTCTATAATGATTTTTATGTATAATTTTTGATATTTAACTATTTTTGAGGTTTGTAAATGTCGGAATAAAATTTTCAATTTCTAAATCCAAAATCCGAAAGAATCCAACCGAATCAGAACTTAATCCAAACTAAGTTTTTAAAATATTCGAATAAAATTTTTATGTATAATACCAAACCTAATCCGAACTAAGTTTTTAAAATATTTGAGGGATTCTCTTAGTTCTTGCTTTGAGAAGATTTTTGTGTGTTTGACTTATTACATCTTTTGTGCAACTAATGTTCTCAAATTATTATCTACCGAAAGAAGATTATACATGTACCAGTTACCTATATACAAGCTATAGCTGACACTATGGGAGATCAACATTGAACTATAGATGGAGCACAAAATCATGAAAGATCAACATTGAACTATGGATGGAGCACAAAATCATGAAAGAAATTTTTTTTATTGATTCTCTGTTGCAATTTCTCTTAACTTGTTCAGTGCAGGCCACAAAACAGTAGCAAGATCAGGTCTATCTTTTTTCCGCAACTCGCAGCATTGCAAAGCTAATTGAGCTAGGACTAAGGTCTCTTCTTCAGGCCAGTCTGATACTTTTGGATCCAAAACTTCTATGAGTTTATTTTTCTCTATTGCTTTCTCTACTCTATGGCTTAAACCCATTGCTGGCATTGCTGTGATCATTTGTAGAAGCACCACACCAAATGAGTACAAGTCAGACTTCACCCCAAGCATTCCTGTTTGTTGGTACTCGGGGTCGATGTAAAAAAATGTACCTGTTCAAGCGATTAATTGCATGTTAGGACACCAAACGAAGACATAGAGATTAGGATTTTTCGGATCGACTTTGTATTTCCTCCTATACAATATGCCAAACACCCGTTTCCACCTACTTTGGATTTCTTCACTACGTCGTATAAACAAAATTTTGACCCATTTTAGCATCTAAACTTTACTAACTGCTGCAATTTCTCCTCGATTTTAAACGTTGATTTATTCTAAATTCAGATCCGGTTTGTGAAGAACTCTCACAAGCAAGAGTATAGAATAGGTTTATCGTTTTACCGGATCTGAATTTAAGATAAATCAACGTTTCGATTTTGAACAAAATTAAACCGAAAAATCGATTTTTTTAGCCACACAGTTTAAACGGGGAAAAATGGCAGCAAAAAGTACTAAAACGGGTAGAAATTTTGTTTATGCGGCGCAGTGAAGAGGTCTAAAGTCATGAGGAACATGTTGTTTTTTCTATTGTAGAAGAGAAAATACGAAGTCGACCCATTTAATGTAAACCAAAAGTATTACCGGCTGCAGCAGTCATGTGATAATGGGTGTAGCTATCAGCAATAGCAGGAGGAACCAACCGAGCTAAACCAACATCACTGATTTTGCTATTGAGATATTTATCAAGCAGAATGTTTGCTGGCTTTAAATCTCGATGTACCAGTGGCTCTGGTTTAGCCTGGTGTAGGAAAAGAAGTCCCGTAGCAATCTCAGCAGCGATCCTGAATCTTTCTCTCCAAGATAATGGTGGAGTATTGTCTTTACAGAAGAGACGATCTTCTAGTGTTCCATTTTCCATGTACTCATAAACAAGACAACCATACTCAGGACAAGCTCCGAGAAGGATCACCATGTTAGGATGCCTCATACAACTTAGAACCTCGATCTAATGAAAAAAAGAACTCGCGTATGAGTATGAAGAAGACATGTAAACAGGGCCGGCCCTAAGCACAAGCAGAGCTCTGCGGACTTTTACAATATAAATATGATGTCTTGTTTTTTTACCTCTTGTTGGAACTGCTTTAAGCCTTGTGTGATATCTGACTTTAAGAGTTTGATGGCAACAGAACTGTTATCAAGAACAGCTTTATACACTGGTCCATACCCTCCTTCCCCAATCTTTAAAGCATCTGAAAAACCATCAGTTGCATCT
This sequence comes from Physaria fendleri, assembly GCA_036630335.1. Taxonomy (NCBI): domain Eukaryota; kingdom Viridiplantae; phylum Streptophyta; class Magnoliopsida; order Brassicales; family Brassicaceae; genus Physaria; species Physaria fendleri. The sequence goes on along the minus strand of CM071720.1, from coordinate 20,191,984 downwards.
TCAATATCTCTGATACTATATCGTCTATACGACACTGTATTCGCGGTCTTCTGTTCCTTAAGTTTGGCTTGCATTTCCATAAGTCTTTTCTTCATATTCTCTATTCCTACAAGACGTTGTTGTGTCATTTCAGCTTCTTGGATCTCATGCATCTGTCTTGGTAACTTTGCTTCCTCAAGCTTTTCATTTTCAGTGGTAGCTTTAGGTTCTTGAAGATGAGGATCCTATAAGCATTCATTTGAATGTCTATTAGTCAAAAAGAAACATTTTCAGATGTCCACATGGAAGTAAGTACTTACACTTTCTCTACTCATGAAAGTATTGAACTGCTGTAATTTCAGTTTCAATCTTCTCATCTCTGCATCAAGCTTTTGATCATGACCATCCATATTCATGCACAAAGAAACAAACATATCACTACCCGCGACAGAGGCAAGATTATGTGTTTTCTTTCTCTTTTGTTTTTTTAGAATAACTCTCTTCCAAAATTTCGAGAAACATTATATTTTACCTCGTTTTCGATGATATTTTCCCCGGATAAGCTCTCATCTCCATCTATTATCTCAGACTATAGATTAGAAAAAAAGTCAGACAACTTGGAGGCGAGAACTTCGACTTCAAACGTGATGAAAATATTACTAACCATGGACGTTGAAGAGTGAGGGCTTTCTCCATAGGTGGATCGTCCTAGAATGCTATAGAAACTTGCACTTGATTCAACACTTTGACCACTTGGGGAGAATTCATGGCTAAACTCTGACTTATAATTAAAAGATGGCATATAACTAGGTGTAAATGTTTCTTGGTTTGGTGTAGAAGATGTCCTATAAATAGGTGCAGATATTTCTCCATTTAGTGCAGGAGATGTCTTATAAACAGGTGCAGATTTTTCTCCATATAATGCAGGAGATGTCCTGCAAGAATAGAAAAAACCAATGATTCATATGAAGCAAGAAAATGCATGTAAGGATACTGCTATCTTTGTTCGTTTTGTTATTGATTTGGCTCGGTGGATAATGAAGATTCAGCTTTGTACTTGGCTTTGCCGGAAACAAGTCCTACTAAAATTTTTGAGGTTTGCATGTACTTAGCACTACTACAAATACTTGCAAATAACGAATTTTTGCTTTATTATTATTATTATTATTATTATTTTCGTATGATAACAAGTTTTTTCTTTTTTTTTGGGTAAAAATATATTTTGCAATTAATTAATTATATATTTATGTATCGAGTAATATTTTCATGTGCAGCGAGAATTTTTCTAAGGCTAGCAAATATTTTTATATGAGTAACAAATTTAGGATATCAGACAGGTAACAGTGCAAGTATCGAAACGTTTTTCCAGTTTATACTTGTTTTGATGGGACGGGTACTTAATTTTACTAGAGAAATACGAGACAAACGCAAAAAATTGGGCAAGTATCAAATGCTTGTGTACAGCGTAACCATATGAGAAGTTGAGGTGAATTACCTTCCGGATTCATGGGAACTTATTGGACCAGGATCAGACATCACTGCGGGTGGTGGTTTTGGAAGATGAGGTGTTGGAAGATGAGTAGAAATTTGAGGTGTTTGAGGCCGACTAGCTGATCTACTTGTTAAGAGTTTCCCTTTAGACACAATAAAGACAGCACATGTATCGGGAGTGTTTTTAAGCATGATGCTTGGGATATCTGCACCCTTAAACCTCCTGAATTAAGACCATCACAAAGACTGTTTTAGCATTCATGGAATCAAATTTGGAGACTTAGATAATATGAGAAAAAGAAAGAGACTTGAGGAAGGAATTTCGTGTAGAGGCTCCAAGGACTATATTTCCAATGGAATTGTTGGTGATGTAATCAACAATTGCATGTGCTATGTCAATATCATGTAGAAGAACTTCTGTTGCTATAATCTGATAATACATTTATAACAATAAAGTCAGAGTCATATATAGTATATACGTTCACCATAAACTATTGACCTCTTTTTAATTGGTATACTTGCATACTTATTCACCCATGACAAATAATTCCGAACTTATTTACATCCTAATGAATAGTTCGAAACTTAGTTATCTATTGGTTTTGAGGTTTTTGCTTATGTTTGCGTGAATCACCTAACTAGAAAGTTTGACCCGCTTAATTTACATGTACACCCAAATCTTGAATTACAATCGATTTATTCATGATTTTTTTTTTTTCAATTTTTGAGGTTTATACTTTATTAACTGGCTTGCTATACCGATTTGAGTGGTTTTGTAACCCGTTCAAAGCAGTGAATTACCAAGTTTCGAAATATCAATTCGAGATAATACGTTTTGAACTACTTTTCATAGGTAAATAAGTCTGTAATGCGGTTTACTAATAGTTCAGGAGAAATATATCGTTTTCTCTATGATTAATATACAATGAGAAAAAAAAGAGAGATAGATGATTCTGACCCCTTTGCGAGCGCAAAATCCTCTATAGGGAAGAAAGAACTGATGTGCCTCTTCTTTGTTATCATGTGGTTCTTCTGTGTTTTCTCCTACACCAATTCCTGTTTCAAGAATTTTCAATTAGATTGATGAAATGATGACATAGAAAGAAAAAAAGATGAAGGCATTACTCGAATTGTTTTGAACATGGAGAAGGATACAAGTAGGAGAATCAAGAATGATATTTTCAACAGCCCATTTCAAAGCATGTTGGCTGTTTTTATCTTTATCAATTGCAATGGCTGTAAGTGCTTTATTATTGTCTTTTCCTTTTCCTCTTCTTGCAGACATTGATGTTTAATGTCTGAAACTTTCTTTTTCAAAAACCTATAAAGACCAATTGATAATGGTAAAAGAAACTAAGAAGAAGAGAGAAAACAGATCTCAACTTTTTTTTTTCTTAGGTGCTAAAAAATGTTAACCTTATAATTGTTTTTTGTACTTTGCTAAATTTAGGAGTAACAATTTGACATTAAGATGATTTAAAAAAAAAACTATATAATTTTAGTGTTGACTTATTTTTACAAGGTTTCTTTTTGGAAATCACATCTCATATTTTCTTCTAATTGGTCATAAAGAGAAATATTTCATTTGCAACAAAGAGTTTAACATGAAATAAAGGCAAACTAATACAAGGTTTAAAGAAGTATAATCTCAGCTTAACTAAAGAAGAGTATAAACTTGAAACAAACCCGAAAACGAGATAATGCTTCAAAAACTGATGTCCTAAAAAGTAAGGTGCAGAGGAAATAAACCTAACATAAGGGAAACTTTAGACCTCATTGCATATTTAACTTTTGAGTCAAAATTACTGACAAAAATAAGAAGGATAAACTGAGGGAAGAAACCGCAAAAAGAAGCTCAAACTCGAACTTCTAGACCCACTTAAAACCAGGGTCGTCCTGAGATTTGGAAGGTCATAATCAAAGATAAAAAAGGCCGCAAGCTAGAGCTTGGCCTTAGAGTCGGTCCTGCTCAAAACCAAACCATCTCATATCTTTTAAATTGTATCAACTTTATTGTTTGTTTTTGGTCCTCGACCTATATACACACGAACTTTAGCATATAACTATCATTACACACGAACTTTGACCCCATCCTAAACCCACACAGATCAAATCTTGAAAACGTAAATCCATACAGATCGTATCTTGAAAACATAAACCCACACAAACTGTATATTGAAAACATATTTCATAAAAGAGATCTGAGAATTAAGTGAACAGCTCAATACATCACAGACTTGAAATGATCAAACGTGTTATCATAACTATATTCTGTATTTACGTAAGTTATCATCAATGTGGGCGTGCCGGAGTGGTTATCGGGCATGACTAGAAATCATGTGGGCTTTGCCCGCGCAGGTTCGAGGTTATCGGGCATGACTAGAAATCATGTGGGCTTTGCCCGCGCAGGTTCGAATCCTGCCGCTCACGTTTTCTCCCTCTTTTTTATCCCTCATTTCTCAATTTAAAAATCAAAACAAGACACTTTTTGTTTTTGTACTTCCTTATTTATACATTCAAAAACCAGGGCCTACAACTTTTTTCTGTATTTAACATTTCGTTGACCTTATTATATTCATAATTATAATAAATGTAACATTATCACATTACAACCAAAAAAAACTTATCACAATCCTGCATCTCACGTTTTTTTCCTTTTTCTGATTTTATCAATTTAAAAAAAAAATTACATTCTTTATTTCAACTTTTCCCCATAATTAACATTTTTTTTACCTAATATTCATGACATAATAACACTCAGATAATATATTGTTTTTTTTTGTCGGTAAATATATTATTTTTTACAGAATTTTAAAATTCTAATTAGGAAAATAAAACGTATAAATCACCGATGCCGTCCATTTTGAAGCGAGCTATCGGACCCACTAGAATCTGTATCTGATAGAAGACAAAAGTTAAATTCATCCCCAAATGCTTCAAACGGAGCTCCAAAAAATCAAAAAAACGCTTCTTTTTTGAATCTGTCCACCACACACACAGAGAGATTTTACAGAGACACACCGGAGAAGAAAAGGGTTTTTTTTTCCGATAAAGACGTTTGATTTTTCACTCCTTAGTCGCTCGAAAAATTAAGAGATTTTGCTGCTACAATCTTCTGGGGTTTTCCCTTTTAGATTAAATGGTAAATCATTTTACGTTTTTGAGATTTCTCGGTCTGTTGATTCTGAAAACTGAATCTGCTTTGTGGTTGTTGCGTTTGTTTACCTATTCCTTTAAATTGACTCTAATTCATGATCTAAGATTGTTTTTTACTTCTTCAAGGTTTTGGTTTGAATATGTCTAGAGAATCTATCTCTTATTTTGGCAGATAATCCTTCTAAAAACTTGTTAAGAGCTGAAACGTAGATAATTTCTGGCAATTAACCCGTGAGGCAATGTTGTTAAATGCAATGTAATGGTTTCAGGCAGCTCCAGTTATAAATGTTGGCTCACATGTGTGGGTTGAAGATACACATTTGGCATGGATAGATGGAGAAGTAACTCGAATCGATGGTGATAAGATTCATGTTATAACTAAGAAGGGGAAAACTGTAAGCTATCATAACCTTAGAACCTTTTTTTTATATTGCTTGAATCAACGGTCTTTCGTATGTGGTCTCTACATTTGGGTAAAGGCTCGAGAGTTGGAATAAGTGAGCTGATGAATATAGACATTGGTTCATTTTACATTTTAATTTGGAATGGGATACTGTCTTGCTCGTTTTATGAATGTACGTGGCCTCTACATTTGGGTGGAGGCTAGAGAGTTGGAATAAGTGAGCTGATAAATTTAGACATAGATTCATTTTACATTTTATCTTGGAATGGAATACTGTCTAAATCGTGTTATGAATGTATATCGGAAGGTTTTTTACCTAATAAACAGAAGGTAGATGACGGTTATGGTACTTTGATCAAATCAAATAACATAATAAACAGAAGGAATGATCTTCACATGAATTTTTGGTTTTTACCGAGTGTCGGAAGGTAAGTGTATACTTAGAAATATGGGATGGAGAATATTAAGCTTGTAGGTTTTCTATTTGGCAGTTATATGTGAAACCATTACACGTGATTGGGAAACAGCTTAATGTGGTAACAGCGTGAGGCGTAAAAATATTATATTTTTCTCATGGTTATTAGTTTTCACTATAAACGCTGTTGTTCACGACATATTTTCATGATAAGCTCTTCGTTGTCAAGTATAGATGTGTGCACTTCCATGTCAGCTTTGGTTCTCCTCACATATCCTCGTATTGTATGGATTTCAGGTTGTGACGAATGTATATTTTCCCAAGGATACTGAAGCTCCACCTGGGGGTGTAGATGACATGGTAAAACTTTCATACTTGCATGAGCCTGGAGTCTTACAAAATCTTAAGACAAGATATGAACTTAATGAAATCTATGTAAGATATTTTACCTTTTTTCTAGCATTTCTTACTTTTTAGTACTGCAAAGAAAATCATTTGAGTTTTGTGTTACTTCTGTAGACATATACAGGAAATATCCTAATTGCAGTTAATCCATTCCAAAGGCTGCCTCATATTTATGAAACCGATATGATGGAACAATACAAGGGAGCTGTACTTGGAGAACTAAGTCCTCATGTATTTGCAATTGGGGATGCTGCATACAGGTTTGACCTGCTTACATCCATCTTTTATCACACTTTTATCTATTTTGTGAAATAATTTGCTGATGCTGTCACGGTGAGATATTAGGGCAATGATTAATGAAGGAAAAAACAATTCGATTTTGGTAAGTGGCGAAAGTGGTGCTGGTAAAACCGAGACGACAAAGATGCTCATGAGGTACCTTGCCTTTCTGGGAGGAAGGTCTGGCGTAGAAGGAAGGACAGTTGAACAGCAAGTCTTAGAGGTTTGTTGTAACTTTTCATGTTAAATGAGGATTGTTCCATTTATAGCTTTATACAAACTGAATGCTTATATTCCCACGGAAATATTTCAGTCCAATCCAGTTCTTGAAGCATTTGGCAATGCAAAAACTTTACGGAACAACAATTCGAGGTGCATTTCCCTTTTTTCCAAATCAGGTTTTTTCAACTAAGTTAATTAATTAGTAATTAGTTCATTACTAGGATTATCTGTTAAATGCATGGTTCCTTTAATTTTAAAATGCTGTATCATTATTCCGGCTGTCACTTAAGAGAACTCGTACTCATGACTTCTAAATTTTTTCATTCTTCTTGATGGCACCTCGCAGTCGTTTTGGTAAATTTGTTGAAATCCAATTTGACAAGAATGGAAGGATATCTGGGGCAGCTATTAGGACTTATCTGCTGGAGAGGTCCCGAGTGTGCCAAATCTCAGATCCCGAAAGGAACTACCATTGCTTTTATCTGCTTTGTGCTGCTCCGCCGGAGGTATCTCATGATTGTTTTCTTAATTGACACATTAGGTGCATGTTGACCAATGCCGATATAATACACTTTTCATTCCCTTATTTTCTTGGTTATTTTCCAGGATATAGAGAAATACAAGCTGAAAAACCCAGAGTCATTCCATTATCTGAATCAGTCAAAATGTTATAAATTAGATGGCGTTGATGATGCTAGAGAATACCTTGAAACCAGAAGAGCTATGGATGTAGTTGGAATCAGTAATGAAGAACAGGTCCTCAAGTTAATGGGTTAATGAGACCAGGTTTTCATTCTGTACTTTCATGTTAAAGTCTGACATCTACAGTAATGTTTTCAGGAGGCAATCTTCAGGGTGGTTGCTGCGATTCTTCATCTTGGTAATATTGATTTTGGAAAGGGGGAAGAGATCGATTCCTCAGTCATCAAGGATAAAAATTCCCGATATCATCTGAACTTGGCTGCAGAGTTACTTATGTAGGTTACTTCTTTTCTTACTAGATTTGAAGCTGTTTTTCCATTTTTGGTTCAGTATATTATTCATTATAAAAGTTTCCCTCTGAATTTGCACTGGTTTTGACAGGTGTAACGCCCAGAGTCTAGAAGATGCTCTTATTAGGCGTGTGATGGTTACACCTGAAGAGGTTATCACGAGGACTCTTGATCCCCATAATGCAATTGCAAGTAGGGATACCCTGGCAAAGACAATATATTCTCACTTGTTTGACTGGTGAAGCTATTCAAGCAAACTCCCTCTTCCATTTTAGCGTCTGCAGTTTATATTGTCATAATACATTTTATACGATCATTTGCAGGATTGTGAACAAAATTAATACTTCTATCGGCCAAGACCCAAGGTCAAAGTCGATTATTGGAGTTTTGGATATCTACGGGTTTGAAAGTTTTAAATGCAATAGGTATTATTTTACGTAAAAAAATATTTTCTGTATGGATAGCCTTACTTCATTTCATTCAAGGAGTGCAGGAAGGATCAACATAGACATTTATCTATAGCATTTAATAAATACTTCCTTGTCATTTATTGACATCTTCTAACGGAAAATTGCATGTCTCTATTTCTTCTGTAGTGTCTTAGAAGTTAATAGAATTACAAGATAGAGACGGAAAATTTTGTGATATTGTGTGGAGTGTTACATAAACTTTCATATCATGTGTGTCAAGATGTTGGAAGGAAACTGCCAACCGAAAGCTAGTAGCTTTAACTACTATTATCAAAGTTGTTGATTTCATGTTCGGCTTATGATACAGTTTTGAGCAATTCTGCATCAATTTCACGAATGAAAAACTGCAACAGCATTTTAATCAGGTAAGTCGTTTTTACATGGCCCTAATCGATCAGCCCTTTTCCCTTCTGATAAGTAGATTGGATTTATTTTGGTGTCACTCTTTTGCAGCATGTTTTCAAGATGGAGCAGGAAGAGTACTCCAAAGAAGAGATCAATTGGAGTTACATAGAGTTCATTGATAACCAAGACGTTCTTGATTTGATTGAAAAAGTATGTCTCCTTTCTTATAATTTAACAGACTTACAAATCATAGTTATGTTATGCTTTCCCTTGTCTTATGTTAAAATTATTTGTCTTCAATCAGAAACCAGGAGGAGTTATTTCACTTCTAGATGAAGCCTGGTATGTTTTATCTTTCTCAGATGACTTGTATGCGTTTCTCATAGTAATAGCCACTCATGTTTTTTTTGTTGGTTCAACACAGCATGTTTCCGAAGTCTACACATGAAACCTTCTCCCAAAAGTTGTTTCAGACGTTCAAAAATCACAAGAGATTTTCCAAACCAAAGCTTTCTCGCACTGATTTTACCATATCGCATTATGCAGGAGAGGTAGAGAGCTGCTTCTTCCTGTTTTTGTCCTTTTCTAAATGAAGTGAAGTTGAAGGTTTTTTTTTCCCCACATTTGCAAGGTGACTTATCAATCAAACCATTTTATCGACAAGAACAAGGATTATATAGTTGCTGAACATCAAGCGCTATTTACTGCATCTAAGTGCTCGTTTGTGGCGGGTTTGTTCCATACGCTTCATGAAGACTCATCCAGGTCATCAAAATTTTCTTCCATTGGGTCACGGTTTAAGGTATTGCATGTAAAAATTTGCTGAATAAGTATTGGCAGTTTTAGAAGTAAGTTAACTGATATTGCTCATCTATATTACAGCAACAACTTCACTCGCTGATGGAATCACTGAATGGTACCGAACCTCATTACATCAGATGTATAAAGCCAAACAATGTTCTTAAACCTGGTCTCTTTGAGAATTTCAACGTCATTCATCAATTACGTTGTGGGGTAAGGATCCTGTCTCAATCTAATTGGCCTAGAATACCCTAAATTTTTTTTATTATTGCGATCATTTATTCAATCTAATTTTTTTTTTATTAATATACTTAAACAATGTTTCTTTTTATGCTAAGTACTCATTAAATGCCTTGTCTTTCCCTGATAATAACAACTAGTTCCGCTTGCAGGGTGTTCTTGAGGCCATTAGGATCAGTTGCGCTGGTTATCCTACCAGGCTTGCCTTCTATGACTTTCTTGACCGTTTTGGTCTCCTTGCTCCTGAAGTTTTGAAAGGATCGTAAGTCTCTCTCTCCCTCTGTATTAGGTTTCTGCATCTCTATGAAAACACGTATGTTGAGACAAACGTCAGTGTACTAAGCAGTGCTATCATGTCTTCTCTTGCAGTTATGATGTTAAATTAGCTTGCCAAATGATTCTTGATAAGAAAGGTCTGAGGGACTACCAGGTCTGATATGCTTTTTCTTTCTGGTTTGCTGCTTTTCCAAAATTCCTGGATAAATTTATTTTTGTGGTCTTGATCCTCTGGGATCATAACCTTTCTACAAGAAATAAATCTCCTTTTCCATTGTCAGTATTTTGTTCAGGGATCTCATACATATCTTTACCATGTTATTCTCAGGTAGGAAAGACAAAGATTTTCCTTCGAGCTGGTCAGATGGCTGAACTAGATTCTAGGAGAGCAGCTGTGCTTGGGAATGCTGCCAGAATCATTCAGAGGCAATTCCGCACATGCATTGACAGAAAGAACTTTCTTTCTATGCGCAATGCTGCAATTGTTTTGGAGTCTTTCTTACGAGGTATTTTCTGCTCATCAGTAAGCTTTCACTACGGTGTGGGCTAATCAGTCAAATTTCGGTCTTTTGTTTTTCATCATTTGGAGCATAATCATGTCTTCTTTACCACCTATTTGTTTTCTATATAATAATTTGTTCTCCTTTTCTGTTGTTAGTACATCTGGTAGTTTTAAGTTTGGTATATATGCTTTATTGATTGCAGGCGAGATTGCCCGGACCCTACACCAAAAACTGAGAATAGAAGCTGCAGCTCTTAGATTTCAGAAGAATTTCCGCCGATACATCGTCAGAAAATCTTTTCTCTCAACCAGATCATCTGCAGTCGTGTTGCAAACTGCCTTAAGGGGCATGATTGCACGTAATGAATTCAGGTTAAGAAGGAGAACAAAAGCCGCCATTGTGATTCAGGTATACCACATTTTCCTTGTTGCTGAGAGGGAACTACATAGCCTTTCCCAGAGGACAGAAATAAGCAAACTATGGTGACTGTTCTCTTTGATGCATTCAAAATTCGTATCTCCTTTATTTTCAGGCTCATTGGCGTGGTCACAAAGTATACTCATATTACAGAAAACTTCAAAAGGCAGCAATAGTCACTCAATGTGCTTGGAGATGCAGACTTGCTAGAAGAGAGCTTAGACTGCTGAAAATGGTTGGCTTCTCTGTTTTTTTTTCAACTTTTCATACACAATCTGCATGAATTTCCTTATTCAGCTGTTTACTTCCATGCATGTATTTGTTTAGGCTGCAAGAGAAACCGGGGCTCTAAAAGATGCTAAGGATAAATTGGAGAAACGGGTGGAAGAGCTTACCTGGCGTTTGCAGTTGGAGAAGCGACTAAGGGTAACTTAAATGTCAAATTTTCTTTTTGAAGTATCCTTAGGTGAAACTAACTTGCAGATTGTGGTCTGTGAAGTCAGTCGCAAAATTTTGGGTTATATTATTTTCTTTTACTGTTAAACAGACTGATCTTGAGGAGGCAAAGGTGCAAGAAGTTGCAAAGCTGCAAGAAGCCTTGCATACCACGCAGTCACAATTGAAAGAAGCTAATGCAATGGTTGTAAAGGAACAGGAGGCGGCTCGAATAGCAATTGAAGCAACTCCAGTTATTAAGGAACCTGTTGTTGTTGAAGATACAGAGAAAATCAATTCTTTGAGCAACGAAATTGAGAGGCTGAAGGTATATCTAATTATCTTCATGATGTAATTACTTGCCATAAATGCAGATCTGTCACTTTAGTGAGGAGAACTTTTCTCAGGATTTCAAGTAAATGCTTTATGTTGTGAGCCCCATATTTGATTATTCATGCCACTGAACTAATCTGGACATGGTCTTGACTATGCAGGAATTGTTGACATCAGAAACTCATAAGGCAGATGAAGCAAAGCAGGCATTTCATTCTGCCGTGGTCCAAAATGAGGAATTAAGTAAGAAACTTGAAGAAGCTGGAAGAAAAATAGATGAGCTTCAAGATTTTGTTCAGAGGTTCGTTTTATATGCAAATTTGAGATCTATAATGCATTTGTTTCGAAAATGCAGACCTCACTACTTTTTATTATTTGTAGTTTTCCTTATAAAAATATTCCTCTTTATTGTTTTTTCTGGATATAGATAATTTCTCTCTTTCGTGCTCTTTTCTTTCTCTAAATAAGAAACTAACAAAAGATCCCCCTTCCGTTAAATTAGATTCCAAGAAAAGGTCTCGAACTTGGAGTCAGAGAATAAAGTACTCCGGCAACAAACTCTTACCATATCACCAACTACTAGAGCTTTGGCCCTAAGACCAAAAACTACCATACTTCAGGTACTGGTGGACACTGGCTATGTCTTTGCATAGAACTTCTTGACTGTGCATATGACCTCTTTGGCATTTCCTCGGAATTTCAGAGAACTCCCATGAAGGATGCTTTCAACAATGGAGAAATAACACAACTTCAGGTATGTTGGAAAAACAAAATAAGCCCATGATTCTAATTATCATTTACAGTGATGGAGATTCAGTAATTGATGATTTGCTCCAGGAACCTGAAACTGAGGATAGGCCCCAGAAATCACTTAATCAGAAACAGCAGGTAGCTATCACTTTGAAGCCTTGCCGCATATTTCGTTACCAGGGACAAAATGTTCTGTTTTGTGTCAATATGCATTTTGCAAACTCATTATATGCAGTTTTCCATCTTGCAGGAAAATCAGGACCTCCTACTAAAGTCTATTTCGGAAGATATAGGGTTTTCTGAAGGGAAGCCTGTTGCTGCCTGCCTGATATATAAGTGTCTGATACACTGGAGATCTTTTGAAGTAGAAAGAACCAGTATATTTAATCGTATAATTGATACAATAGCATCTGCCATCGAGGTAGTTTTGATGATCTTCATACCAACACAAATGTTTTCTCCTTTGCTGATGGGTCTCGTGCTAAATTTTACACCTTTGCAGATGCAGGAAAATAGCGATGTACTGTGCTATTGGTTATCCAATTCTGCTACCCTATTAATGTTGCTTCAACGGACCCTGAAAGCCGGTGCTGCTGGAAGCATAACTACTTCGAGACGTCGGTCAGCATCTTTATTTGGACGGGTATCTCAGGTGGTTAAGAAGTGTTTACTTGTCTCTCTAAAATGTTTGATTCCACTAGTCTCACTTTTCTCATGGAGTTATTTGCATAATAGAATTTCCGAGGTTCTCCACAAAGTGCTGGATTACCATTTATGAATGGAAGGGTAGTTGGCGGTGGGCTTGATGAATTACGTCAAGTTGAAGCTACATATCCTGCTTTGCTTTTCAAGCAGCAACTCACCGCTTTCCTAGAAAAGATATACGGAATGATCCGCGACAAGATGAAGAAAGAGATTTCTCCTCTGCTTGCTTCTTGTATTCAGGTAGGCATTTCTTTTAGTTGCCTTTTGCTCATAGAAAATGATCCTTGTTATCCTATTGTGGTGTTAAAAACCCTGATTCTTGTTATGGTTTTGCGGTTTGATGGAAACAGGCTCCAAGGGCACCACGTTCTAGTTCAGTAATGGGACGTTCAAAAAATAGTTACATTGCTCAAAAACCGCAAGTTGCTCATTGGCAAAGCATTGTTACATGTCTGAACGGCCATTTGAGAACTATGAGGGCTAATTATGTGCGTAAAATAAAATTTCACTCGTAGCTGAAATGTGTTTTTTTCAACTTTCCTCACAAACTTTGGAACTTTCCAAAACTGAAGGTACCGGCGTTGCTAATTTCTAAAGTGTTCGGGCAGATATTTTCATTTATCAATGTTCAGTTGTTTAACAGGTAAATCTGCTATAATTGCAACTGTCATGTCGCAATATAGGATATATCCACTTATGTTTTACTCTTGTATCAATCGTGTAGCCTTCTATTGAGACGTGAATGCTGCTCATTTAGCAACGGAGAGTTTGTAAAAACAGGGCTTGGAGAGCTGGAACAGTGGTGCCATGGTGCAACTGAAGAGGTATTCAATATTTCAGATGCTCTCTAGATTTTTCTGACACTTGCTTATTAAATAATGTGTTTTGTTGTGTTATAGTTTACCGGCTCGGCTTGGGATGAACTGAAGCATATCAGACAAGCTGTTGGCTTCTTGGTTATACATCAGAAGCCTAAGAAGAGCTTACAACAGATAACTACCGAACTTTGTCCGGTTAGTTAAATTGTCTTATGAATTGTTTTCTTCATCTGTTCTTCTCATGGAAGTCTTAAGGAAACTTTTTATCTTTCTGCAGGTGCTTAGCATTCAGCAACTGTACAGGATCAGTACTATGTATTGGGACGACAAATACGGTACACATAGTGTATCTTCAGAGGCAAGTGAATCTCTGTTACTCTGTGTTTTCACTTTCATCTCTTTAATAGATCCACTTGTGCAAACCGTTTACATTAGTCTTAATAATCTGAAAGTAAAATAGAAGAGCTAATATGTTCCTTTACATGCGCTTGATACAAAAATGGTGATGCAGGTGATATCAAGCATGCGGGATAAGATGTCTGAGGAAACAAACAAAGCGATGAGCAGTTCCTTTTTACTGGACGACGATTCAAGGTAAACCTCAAAAGAACAATACAAACTCTAAGGATTAACTTTAAAAAATCTCATCTTTTGATCAATTCTAAGTCTTGGTTATTCCTTTGCAGCATTCCATTCTCCCTTGACGATATCTCAAAAACAATGCAAGACTTGGAGGTTGCAGAGGTCGATCCTCCTCCGATGATTCGCCAAAACTCCAACTTCACGTTCTTGTTGGAAAGGTCAGGTTGATGTTTCAGACAGAAGTAGTTACTTCTCTTTACCAGATTGATCTGTAGGACATATTCAGATTAGGAGATTCAGTATTGTGCTTCAAGCCTGTACATAGGCTTATCTTTTGCCAGTGGCTTTCTGGTAGTATTCTATTATTAAATAGGAGTTTAATGAGTAGGAAAACCAAAAAAGTTAACATTTGCAACTTCTTCTTTTTTGTTAAATTCAACAATTGTTAAGATTGCTTGGACATGTTTGATATAGGGCATTTGATTCGAATGAATTTACATTTTTTCCAAATTTAGAAATTATAGAGAGCTGAGATTTATCTCTATGGGAGTTCAAAGCCAAAAAAAGTAACCCAAACGGTTTTATTGCTAGTACTAAAATAGGATTTCGTTCGAGATGGACCGAAAAACCTAATTATTTTTAAGACGTGTTAGAATCCTATATCGAAAACATAAACAGAAAAACACTAGTACATCGAACGGAGATGGTCTTATCACTTGGCTCTCTCCATGGCCTAAGTATGGACTCCGTTTCAGCTTTTCTATCCAGTTTCAAGCTCATTTCCTCTTTCTCCCTCCTCTCTAAGAAATCATGTGTCCGTCTGCGCGTACTGGGGGATTGGTCTTAGACATAGATCATTTCCTTTAGGCGACTGCGGGTTTTGTTTTCTTTGTTCTCTTCTTAAAAAAACAAATCATGCAAGAGGATTTCAGATCTAAGTTTTTCAATCAATTTTGTAAAACATTTTTTCGATTTTGGTTAAATAAAATTTAACACTATTACAAAAAAAAAAAACATGTATAATCTTATTGCTAGCAGGAAAAGTTATAATGAATCAAACACAGAAGAGCTCAATTACATTCATATCTCCAATATATTATTTGACTTGAAATACTTTGCATCGTTAACATAAAGATCCTCATGATCCATAATCACGCGAATGCAATGTTCATTCTCATAACCTTGGACTTCAAAACTTTGGTAACTGTTCTTCTCTAGATTGAAGTAGTAAAGATAAAAAGGTTTGAATACTGTCGACAAAACAATTTCACCTGTAGAAGTCATCCCAACAACAGAATAATGATAACCATCTATTTTTGGCATAGTGTATTTCGACCATTTCGGTTTCTCGACATCATCTTCAACAATCCAGATATCTAACTCAATACATTCATATTTAATCTTCAAACTGGCGATACCTAATGTGCCCTTACAGTTTATCAATCGAGGAAAATCATATAAGCTTGTTACCTCCATGACATTGAACTTGGACTTGAATGTTTCAGTCCTAACATCAAAACAGATGACCATGTAAGACCTTACACCAGTATCAGTATCTTCAGCTAAATAGTACAAAACCCCATTGATGCATACTCCTTCATGGTGGATAAATGAATAATCACGTAAAAAGGGACATTTGATTGTCCTCCACCTCATTTTTTCAGTTCCTAGTGTAAGAATATAATTAATCCTTTTTACTTTGGCATTCATGACCAATAGTTTGAATTGCTTGTTAACTGGATCAAACCCTAAAAAGCTTATAGAAGATATGCCTGATCTTAGTTTAGGTAAGATCACATACTGTCCCGTACTAGGGTTATATATCACATGCGATATATTTTTTTTATCCTTTGCAGTTAAGATGCGCATTTTGGAAAAATAGAACAAACCAGACTCATAGATAAAATTATTTGCCTCGAATTTAGGACACTCTTGTTGTGTTATAACTAGAGACGACTTCTCATTTTGGGGCTGAGGCAACGAGTAGAAGACCCACCAGGACCAGTTGTGTTCGAAGACGAATAAGAGACGTGGTCGAGTCAATGAGCTGGTTAAGAACAACTGCTTGAAATCTTCGCTGCCAAGTATGGACCTCAATTTCTTCGACACGCAACGACATCTTCCTACTGACTTTGCAGGCAATCTCGAGAAGATCTCGTGCAAGAGATCAATTGGGATGAGAACCAAAGTATTTTGTATATTCATGATCGTTGTATTTGCTAATCGGACAAAGATTTGTATATTCATGATCGTTGTATTTGCTAATCGGACAAAGAGACACTCCTATATATATAGAGTTTGGAAGCCTTTATTTATCAAAACCATCATGAATTTTGTAGATTCACTTCTATAAAAGTTTATTTTTTATTAGGTAAATAATAATAGTAGTAAATATCATAATTCTTGGCAAAAGGAAAAGATAAACATTAAAATAAAAATTAATTTTAGATAAACATCAAAATAAAACTTTAAATTATAACCAATGTGTGATTAAACATGATTTATCAATTCATTTTTAAACATATGACATATTTGCAAATATTTTTTAGGAGAATGATATGCTACATACTATTTTATAAATATTCTAAAAATATAAAATATAATTAAATTTATTTTGAAATCAGTGACAATGATTTCTGTAGATTCAACAATTATTAAGAATATTGTTTCTAATTTCGTTTTCAGTTTATGTAAACTTTTAAATGGTAAAATTTTTTTTTATTAGATTAATAATAATAGTAGATAAATATCAAAATTCTTGGCAAAAAAGAAAAGATAAACATTATCAATAAAGATTAATTTTAGATAAACATCAAAATCAAATTTTAAATTATAACCAATGTGTGATTAAACATGATTTATCAATTCATTTAAATTATATTTTAAATTATAACCAATGTGTGATTAAACATGATTTATCAATTCATTTTAAAATATATGACATATTTGTGAATATTGTTTCTGAGAATGATATGCTACATGCCATTTTATAAATATTCTAAAAATACAAAATATAATTAAATTTATTTTAAAATCAGTGACAATGATTTCTATAGATTCAACAACTCTTAAGAATATTGTTTCTAAATTCATATTTAGTTTATGCAAACTTTTAAATGGTATTAAATCAAAAATTTTTTTTTATCATATCATAAAATTTTAAATATTTGTTTGCTAACAATATTTTTTGTTTTAGGTGAATAATAATTTTAAATAAACATTAATTTATGATAAATATTAAAATAAAATTGAAATTGTAACTAACACATGATTAAACACTATTTATTAATCAGTTTTTAAATATAATAGCACATTTGTAAATATTTTTTATGGGAATAATTCTGATGGTGATGTTATGTATGTTACTTTGCTTTTCAAATAATACATATAGGAGGTATTCTTAACAAACAAACATTTGTTAAAGGTTGTTTTATTTTTTTTATCTAACGATTAAAATCTAATAAATCAATAGCACACATTGTATTGATTTTCAAGCAAGATTCACTGCACAAAGTTTGCAATATATTTATATTTAAAGTTTTATGAATTAATATTTTTTTATATTATTTAATTATATATATATATATATTATATTTTGATGGGAGCAGAATAATTTTCTCTTTGCCACCAGTTTGTCTCGAAATTTTAACATGTTCTAAACTGCAAGTGCACAGTGAATCGTTTGTAGTACGAGTGGGGTCGGTCCACATAGATCAAGTGCACAGTGAATCGTTTGTAGTACGAGTGGGGTCGGTCCACATAGATCGAATTGATTCACTTCTAAAATCATTTCAAAACAAATAGATAGCTAGAGCAAAATAAAAGTTAGGGGTGTTTTGTGATATGTTGACATTTTTATTCTTTTTAGACCCTGATTTTCAGTTTTGCGGTGCATTTTTTTTAGTTTTTTTTAATAATCAATATGAGATCTCATATCAAAAGGAACAAGAAGCGTCTGAATTCAGAAAGAAGCAAAACGACCAAGAATGAGATCTTAAAGGACTGGAGCAACTGGAGACTTCATATATCGTACCAGCTAAATCATCACTTAGAAATTTCATAAGACCATAAAACATGATGACTAGACGAGATGACTTTCGAAACATCAGCTCGGACGAGCCAATGTCTGCATCGCTCAGACGAGCAACCTTGATTTGGCTGAAGAAGATCCACTGAACATGGAGTTATTCAGATATTCCTTCGAGAAAATAAAGATCAAAGATTTGAATAACGACCTCATCCACACAGCTCTATCGAGCCACGCCTTGCTCAGCCGAGCCACCTAGACTGATCTAAGAGGGTTTTTGTCTTATACTATAAATATGGAACTCTGTAATTCTTTTATATCATCGGATTTTTCCGAATACAATTCATATCTCAAAAATAAAATTTTATTTTTTTGTAGTACGAGTGGGGTCGGTCCACATAGATCGAATTGATTCACTTCTAAAATCATTTCAAAACAAATAGATAGCTAGAGCAAAATAAAAGTTAGGGGTGTTTTGTGATATGTTGACATTTTTATTCTTTTTAGACCCTGATTTTCAGTTTTGCGGTGCATTTTTTTTAGTTTTTTTTAATAATCAATATGAGATCTCATATCAAAAGGAACAAGAAGCGTCTGAATTCAGAAAGAAGCAAAACGACCAAGAATGAGATCTTAAAGGACTGGAGCAACTGGAGACTTCATATATCGTACCAGCTAAATCATCACTTAGAAATTTCATAAGACCATAAAACATGATGACTAGACGAGATGACTTTCGAAACATCAGCTCGGACGAGCCAATGTCTGCATCGCTCAGACGAGCAACCTTGATTTGGCTGAAGAAGATCCACTGAACATGGAGTTATTCAGATATTCCTTCGAGAAAATAAAGATCAAAGATTTGAATAACGACCTCATCCACACAGCTCTATCGAGCCACGCCTTGCTCAGCCGAGCCACCTAGACTGATCTAAGAGGGTTTTTGTCTTATACTATAAATATGGAACTCTGTAATTCTTTTATATCATCGGATTTTTCCGAATACAATTCATATCTCAAAAATAAAATTTTATTTTAAGTTTTTAAAATGCAAGAGCACCACATTCTGGTTCAGTAATGGGACGTTCAAAAAATAGTTACGTTGCTCAAAACCTGTAAGTCGTTCATTGGCAAAGCATTGTTACATGTCTAAATGGCCATTTGAGAACTATGGGGCTAATTTTTGTGAAATGCTGGTTTAAGAGATAAGATTTTTGAGTGATTTTCCTAAGTTAATCAAAGAATAGTGATTTTTTTTGTGAAATGCTGGTTTAAGAGATAAGATTTTTGAGTGATTTTCCTAAGTTAATCAAAGAATAGTGATTTTTTTGGTTGAATTCTTTTCCGAACTTCATCATGGTTTAAACAACACTGATGCATGTTCCCACCTCCATGCATGTCATTTGATTGCCAACTGCGGATTATGGGTTCTTTGTTCTCTTCTTAAAAAACAAATTCTACAATTTTGAGGATTGCAGATCTAAATTTCGATAAACTTTGTGAAACAATTTTTTTTGTTTTTTTTTAATCTAAGTTTCAATCAACTTGTAAAACAACTTTTTTGGTTTTTTTCTTTGAATAAAATTTTCCATTAATACAAAAAATACAATCTTATTGCTTGTAGGAGAAATTATAAATGAATCAAACACATGTAATATAGAAGGAAGAGCTCAATTACATCTGTATCTCCAATATATTATTTGACTTGAAATACTTTGCATCGTTAATATAAAGATCCTCTACATGATCCATAATCACGCGACTGCAATTATGATTTTCAGAACCTTGGACTTCAACACTTTGGTAGCTCTTCTTTTCCAGATTGAAGTAGTAAAGATAAAACGGTTTACATACTGTCGACAAAACAATTTCACCTGTAGAAGTCATCCCAACAACAGAATAATAATGACTACTGTCTATTTTCGGTAAAGTGTATTTAGACCATTCCGGTTTCTCGACATCCTCTTCAACAATCCAGATATCTAACTCAACTAAGTCATCTCTTTCCCTCAAAATGGTGATACCTAATCTACCATTACAATTTATCAATTGAGGAATATTATTGCCTTGTACCTTAATGACATTGAACTTGGACTCGAATGTTTCAGTCCTGACATCAAAACAAACGATCACATATACACCAGTATAAGTATCTAAACAATACAAAACTCCATTGATGCATATCCCTTTGCGGTTATCTAAACAATACAAAACTCCATTGATGCATATCCCTTTGCGGTAGATATATGAATAATCACGTAAAAAGGGACATTTGATTCTCCTCCACCTCATTTTTTCAGTTCCTAGTGTAAGAATATAATTAATATAATCACGTAAAAAGGGACATTTGATTCTCCTCCACCTCATTTTTTCAGTTCCTAGTGTAAGAATATAATTAATCCTTTTATTATTTACTTTGGCATTCATGACCAATAGTTTGAATTGCTTGTTAATTGGATCAAACCCTAAAAAGCTTGGAATAGATATGCCTGATGATCTTAGTTTAGGTAAGATCACATACTGTTCCGTACTAGGGTTATATATCACATGCGATATATATTTAGGCGATATATTTTTTTTATCGATGCGGATATAGGGAAAATAGAACAAACCAGACGCATAGATAAAATCATTTGCCTCGAATTTAGGACACTCTTTTTGTGTTACTACAAGAGATGACTTCTCATTTTGAGGCTGAGGCAACGAGTAGAAGACCCACCAAAGAGTAGACGACCATTTTTGTTCGAAGACGAATAAGAGACGTGGTCGAGTCAATGACCTGGTTAAGAACAACTGCTTGAAATCTTCACTGCCAAGTATGGACGCTAATTTTTTCGACACGCAACGACATCTCCCTACTGACTTTGCAGGCAATCTCGAGAAGATCTCGTGCAAGAGATCAGTTGGGATGAGATCTAAAGTATTTTGTATATTCATGATCCTTGTATTTGCTAATCGGACAAAGAGACACTCCTATATATATATAGGGAAGCCTTTATTTATCATAATAATCATGAATTATTGTAGATTAACTTCTATAAAAAATTATCTTTTATTAGGTAAATAATAATAGTAGATAAATATCAAAATTCTTGGCACAAAAAAAAGATAAACATTAAAATAAAAATTAATTTTAGATAATCATCAAAATAAAAGTTTAAATTATAACCATGATTAAACATGATTTATCAACTCATTTTTAAACATGTGACATATTTGTAAATATTGTTTCTGAGAATGATATGCCACATGTCATTTTATATATATTTTCAAGATATAAAATATAATTAATATTATTTTAAAATCAGTGACAGTGATTTAAATAGATTGAACACTCTTAAGAATATTATTTCTAATTTCATATTTATTTTTTGTAAATTTTTAAATGATAAAAAATTATATTTTTAGTAGATAAAATAATAATACTAGATAATATCAAATTTCTTGAAAAAAAAGAAAAGATAAACATTAAAATAAAAATTAATTTTCCCTTATATAAAATATAATATATAATTAAATTTATTCTAAAATGAGTGACAATGATTTTGAATAGATTCAACTACTCTTAAGAATATTTTTTCTAATTTCATATTTATGTAAAATTTTAAATGGTATTAAATAAATAAAAAATAATAATAATCATAGCATAAATTATTGATACGAGCAGAATAGTTTTTATCTATATCACCACGTTTATCTCAAAATTTTGTAGTCCTGAGAGTTTAATTTGTTTTTACAAATCTTGAGAGTTTAATTCGTTCTAAACTGCAAGTCTACAATAACTCGTTAGTAGAACGAGAGGGGTCGGTCCACATGATCGAATGATATATTTCGAAAATACTTTCATACCTAATAGACACCTAGATCAAAATAAGAGTTGGAAGTGTTTTGTTTGTGCAGAAAAGTAATAAAGTAAAAGGTATTTTAGTTCTTAAATTGCTACCTTACCTAATATAAAGAACAAGAAAAATGATCCAAGAAATCGAATGCCCGTAATCACGAATGGATAGAATCTTACATCGGAATCATAAAGTAAATAAACTAATATATAAAGATATGGTTACTCTGATTGGTTTTGAGTTGGAATCCCATAATATCTTGATATCAAAGTTCAAAGCAAAAAAAAGTAACCCAAATGGTTTTATTGCTAATACTAAAGTGGAATTTAGTTCGAGATGGACCGAAAAACCTAATTATTTCAGAAGACGTGTTAGAATCCTATATCTAAAACATAAAGAAAATAACACTAATACATCGAAGGGAGATTGTCTTATCACTTGGTTCTCTACAAGGTCTTAGTCTCGACTCGGTTTCAGCTTCTTAAGCCAGTTTCAAGCTCGGCCTTCGCCAAAATTTTTTCTCTTTCTCTCTCCTCTCGAAAGAATCATTTATCTGTATGGATCTACGAAAGGATTGTACTTAGACATGGATCATTTCTTGTAGGCGACTGCGAATTATGTTTTCTTTGTTCTCTTATTAAAAAACAAATCCTACAATTTTGATGATTTCAGATCTAAGTTTCAATCAACTTTGTAAGACAATTTTTTTGTTTTTTTTCTCTGAATAAAATTAACATTAATAAAAAAAATGCAATCTTATTGCTTAAAGGAAAAGTTATAATGAATCAAACACATGTAATCTCCAATATATTATTTGGCTTGAAATACTTTGCATCGTTAACATAAAGATCCTCTACATGATCCATAATATAATTTGCATCGTTAACATAAAGATCCTCTACATGATCCATAATCACTTGAAGGTAATTATGATTCTCAGAACCTTGGACTTCAACACTTTGGTGACTCTTCTTTTCCAAATTGAAGTAGTAAAGATACAACGGTTTGAATACTGTCGACAAAACAATTTCACCTGTAGAAGTCATCCCAACAACAGACAAACAATCTCTGTTTATTGTCGGCAAAGTGTATTTCGACCATTCTTGTTTCTCGACATCCTCCTCAACAACCCACATATCTAACTCAACTGAGTCATCTCTTTCACTCAAAATGGTGATACCTAATTTGCCCTTACAGTTTATCAATCGAGGAACATTATTGCCTTGTACCTTAATGACATTGAATTTGGACTTGAATGTTTCAGTCCTAACATCAAAACAAACTATCACATATACACCAGTATAAGTATCTAAACAATACAAAACTCCATTGATGCATATCCCTTTGCGGTAAATGACCTGGTTAAGAACAACTGCTTGAAATCTTCACTGCCAAGTATGGACGCTAATTTTTTCGACATGCAACGACATCTCCCTACTGACTTTGCAGGCAATCTCGAGAAGATCTCGTGCAAGAGATCAGTTGGAATGAGATCTAAAGTATTTTGTATATTCATGATCGTTGTATTTGCTAATCGGACAAAGAGACACTCATATATCTATATAATATAATATTTGGGAAGTACAAAATCAAAAGAAGACTTAGTTTTGCAGTTATTCACAATGTAATGCCATTATGAATAAGAAATTTAATTAAAAAATAAAAAATTATCTGTTGATAGGTATCTACTAATAATAGATTTTTTTTTCTTCTTTACCGCTGATCTATTTATAATTGAAAAATATGTCAAGCATAAATCAAATAATGAAATTTGAATTATAAATAACTATGTATATAATAAAAAATACACGTTGTTAGATAATATATTAGATTATTTACCTAGCATTGAATTCTATTACTTATCAAACTATAACAAGCTTTCTTTGGCCTTGCATCACTTGCTTTCTCTTGACTAATAGAAACTAGATAATTTCCTATGTGCGGTATTATTTTTTAAAGAAATATATTTATAATTAGTTTAAATAATATATAGAAGATATTATAATGTTCTAATATCTTATGTATTAATTCTAATATTTATAATGTTCTAATATCTTATGTATCAACCCTAAACCCTAAGCCCTAAACCCTAAACACTAAACCCTAAACCATGAAATCAATTCTCATTTTAATGAGAGACTTTATTTTGTTGACTATAATTTAGTTGTGATTCTCATTTTAATGAGAGACTTTATTTTGTTG
The DNA here is from genome assembly GCA_036630335.1 of Physaria fendleri. Classification (NCBI taxonomy): domain Eukaryota; kingdom Viridiplantae; phylum Streptophyta; class Magnoliopsida; order Brassicales; family Brassicaceae; genus Physaria; species Physaria fendleri. The sequence continues at coordinate 20,167,899 of CM071720.1, read as the reverse complement.
ACTATAATTTAGTTGTGTGTAGTGATCATGGATCATGAACAATGATATGAACTTCTTATGCATTCTCTTATTCTCTCTCAAATGTTTTATATATTGTATTATAAACACACATATCTAGATAAGATATATCTTTGTTTTGTGAGAGAGATAAGAAGTATGAGAGTACACACCAAACCACAAAGGTTCGCAGGCTTCTGCGTTTGGATGCTGCAAAACAGAAGATTGGTGCGATTTTATCTTGGGATCGTTGATTGCATCTCCTTATTTTAATTATGTTTTTATTATCATCATTTGTAATTGTTCAGTTTTGTCTTATTTTAGAAATCATGCTCATACATTTGGTCCCTGGCGGGCGTCTGTAGGGCTTTGAATTGAATGAAAATATACGAGATGAGGATTTCGGTATGAAATTAAATAAGATGATGAACTACTACATATCACTGATCTTCTTAAACTAGGTCTGGGCATCCGGTTCGAACCGAACAAACCGGACCTGACCGAACCGATTAAATTGATTTCGGTTCAATCCGAATAACAGTAAGTTAACCGATCGGCCATATCTCAAATTGAAATCGGATTTCGGTTCGGTTCGGGTTTAACCGGAATACCGAATGAAACCGAAATAAACCGGAGATGCATAAAAAATGCCGATTATTTACACTACACCGACGGTTACGAAGCAAGGTGGGACATTAGTTATGCGTCGAATATAGGATTCACTTTAGCGATATATAAACCCACCATAAGTTTTCATCTTAAGCGATGTGAGACTTGCAAACATTACCAAGTAGTAACAATTTTAATGGGCTCAAGTTTCTTACTTATTTTTTCGTAAGCCCAATAACTATTTTTTTTAGTTAATCACTAACCTATTTAGTGTCATCATATAAAAC
>CM071720.1:20086225-20098786 GCA_036630335.1 Physaria fendleri | reverse complement strand
GACTGTCGGCAGTGCGCTGGGAAACCTGGGTTATCAAAAAAAAAAAAACCAGTTTTGTATCCACAATTCCTTATTTTGCACAAAATATTTAAGTAATTATCTATTTTTTTTTCTGTGGTATTTTTGTACAGCTTTTGCGTATTTTGTATACAATATATGTTTGTGGTGGTATTTATCTATATTAGTAATCTTACCCGCACTACGTGCGGGTATATATCTATAGGTTAATCATAGATTACTATACATGAATGTTTCAACATTGTGCTGGGTAGTACTGAGAACATAAATTTCAACCAATTTTTTCAAACGCAGAGGCATTTGTTATTTCAAATAAGATAATGAAGTAGTTATTTAATTTTGAAAAATTTTAGTTAATGTTTGTTTAAAAAATATTGGTATAATTGTTTATTGTGGATAAGTATGAGATGAATTTAGAATGTTGTTATTAATATTAATTGATTTTATTGGAAATCTTATTTCTCTTTACCATGATTGTAAATTGGGTACAAGTTATTATCAAATATATGTATAAAGGTGGATAGTATTAGGTACATACGTCAATCAAAATTTGTAAACATATGGAACGGGAAGATGAATGTTAAAACTGTAAGTTGGTTGTGTTAGAACTTAGAAGATAAAACTGTAAGTTGGTTGTGTTAGAACTTAGAAGAATCAGCTGAGAGTTAGGGCTATTTTATGGCCTAAATTTCAGGGCTAAAAAGAATAAATATATAGGGTGCGAGTAAATCAAACTAATCCACAAAAATGCATCAATACAGTTTGATGGAGATGTTCTCGTGTGAGAATAGTAAGAGGAATGGAAAACTTATCGACAGAGAAACAGAGACAGTGTTAATCGCAGTTTATACTGACATTAACACATCTAATAGACTAATTTTCTATAGTAAGTTTTTAAAAATAGAGGAGCATCAATTTTAACAAAAGAAAAAAAAGGAGCATAAGTAAATAGAGTATTTATATGGTGACGCTGCATTTAAGTATTATCTTTTTTTTTTTAATGCATGTAATTATTATCAATAGTGTCCGAATGTTTTCTAAAATACGATTATTCTTATTTTATCATACTGGAAAGCTAATATACAATTTTCATAGTGTTATCATTTTATTTTAAAATATATATTTTTCTAACTATGATAAAAAAATTTTGAATGCAAAAAAGTTTAGCTATGATAATTTCACAAATAACTTGATTAAATGTAATTATGGTAAGAAAAATACTGTTAATATTTATTATTTAAATACTAAAGGATGTATAATGTGGCAACGTTTGATGCATAAAAAATTGAAATGAAAATGATAGTTATGTGACGAAGGCATATATGGTCATCAATTGTGGCGTCGAGTTTAAGGAAAAAAACCAGCGCTATGGTTCCAAACGTTGTAACACATAAAGCAATTGCACTAATATTCACTTACTTGTCCATCTTTTCATTTGATAGGTGTGGCTGTGATTCTTATTGTTCCTTCTTCGAATGAGGTAAAAGTCTTTGTTAATTTTGCATCCTCAAAAAATTGATTGGGATTGAAGTATTACAATCAAAATTTTCTCAACAATCAATAAATTAAAACTAAAAACCTACCTTTTTACGATAAGTCAGAGTAAAGAATAATAATAACAAAGAGCTGGATTCATATGAAAATTACAAAAGTGATCAGAGTATTCGGATTTCACATCTTTGGCATCCTCAACATCTTACTAACGTTTAGAGATGATTTATTGTTTCATTCGCTGCAGATGATCCAGGGATCTGGTTTAAAAGGTTTCTCCATACTTTGAAATAGAGCAACATTGGAAATCTTCACCTGCATCTTCTTCAGGTAAAACCTGTCATGTCAAGTGTTTAAAGTAAAATATGTCATGTCAAGTGTTTAAAGAAGTCAACTATTTGACCCAAAAGTATATTCATTCATTCTTAACACTTGCACGTGTTTCCTTATCTTATTATGATCTTCTAGCCAATAGTGTGGACTGTTATACAAACAGTGTTTGTCAATAGTGTGGACTGTTATACAAACAGTGTTTGTACCACATGCAAATGATTATCTAGAAAAGGGTTTCCCTTTGCCCATAATCCATGGATTCACACTTCATAATGCAGAAATCATCTGCTCAAGCTCTGAAATCACAGTTTGCAGCGATGTCCCCTACTTGGATTCATCTCAACTGCATCAAGGACAATGTTTCACAACTACTTGTATAGTACTGTTGTATCTCATGTTGACTCTGTTGTATCTCATGTTGACTAAACTGTGTATTACTTTGTAATTACTGTGAATCCAGAAGTATCTACTCTGTTCCAACTATTAGAACAGACTTATAGACCTTGGATGGGACATTTTAACTGTCTTTCAACAAACAAAAACCGTGCAAATGAGTTTACAAAATACAAATCATCCTAACACTCAACTTCATCATTTCCCATGAGTTCTGCAAGTGAGAATTCATATGCTTCAACCACCTCTCCATCTTTGCCATCCCAAGCTTATGTCTTCACTATCTCCATTGTTCCATCAACACGTAAGTTCCCTTTTCCTCCTTTCGCATTCCTTTACGAATTCTCTGATAAGAAAAAGACTTGTTTAAAGCCATTGACCATAGGTTTTGTTATATAGGATGTAGAGAGAAAGACAAAATATACACTTAGTTGAGGTGCTTGACCTGAAAGCCATTTTTAAGTGGAGCGTAAGCTCCTTTCTTTGCATTTAAGGCTACCATTGCTGGACAACCATATCCTCCAACACCAATACGCTTCACTAAATCAGGTTGCTTCCCAGCAGCCACCCAAACAAAGCTACAATCTATCCAATAACAAAGTAATTAAGAGATGGAACATACAAAGAGAGAGTAGATATGTTCTAAGCTCACATGTAAGAGTCCCTTTTACACTTCTCTGCAACTGATAATAACATCTCTAGATACTTCTTCCTTCCTTCAGCTTTTGAGTCAAGACTATCAGGTAGGAAAGAAACAAAGCAAAGAGCAGCAAGACCACATTTCTTTTCCATGACATTATATTCGATGATGACAGAACAATTAGTGTCAATGGCTTGAGTTGGAGACAATGTTAAGGAACCGACACATATATGAATAATACTGGCCCGGTTAGTTCAGTTACTTCGGCAGGTCCAGCACCGGCGTCTAGCAGTTCCAAAGCAAAAGAAGCTATTGTTGATGCAGATCTAGCACCCTCATAAGGTACTGCCATACTTTTGTCTGCATCAAAGACCAAGATAGTGGGAAATCCTTCTAATTTTAATCTGCTCTTTATTGACTGCAATATATAAAACCTCGTCAGGTCTCATCAGGGCCAAGATAAAAACAAAGCTTGATCATAAGAATAAGAAAATGTAGCAGCTTATGTGACTTGCAGCACCACAAGCATGTCGTTTTTGTTTTTATGCTTCACAAACATGTCATTCAGCTTTTCCTGCACAAAAGACAATGTTAATTTGACATGAAACTTGCAGATGATCCTGCTATATAAGAAAATATTAAGTCGGTGTAAACTATTTTCTTCACTAACTTCATTTTGTTTGTGAGCTTGATTCTCAGATGTCAAAAGCAAGAGCCTTTCTTCTAACCGTGCCTGGGAATCACCATGTAATTTTGAACTTCAGCTTGTAGAACTGCAGAAAAATAGCAGATTCAAATAGTTGATCCATGAAATTCAAATACCTGATCTGATTCAAAAACAATGTTAATTTGACATGAAACTTGCAGATGATCCTGCTATATAAGAAAATATTAAGTCGGTGTAAACTATTTTCTTCACTAACTTCATTTTGTTTGTGAGCTTGATTCTCAGATGTCAAAAGCAAGAGCCTTTCTTCTAACCGTGCCTGGGAATCACCATGTAATTTTGAACTTCAGCTTGTAGAACTGCAGAAAAATAGCAGATTCAAATAGTTGATCCATGAAATTCAAATACCTGATCTGATTCAAAAAGCTGAGCCACGAAATTAGCAGAATTCTTAAATGGTTAAGGGATGAAGAGCATAATCGTACTAATTCAATAAACTTGGACAATGAAGGCGGAATCAATCAACAGATTTATCGTCCTGCAGCAAGTGTAGCTGGTAAGACTTCATATCAAAAACCTGTGAGGCTGATCATAATAAAAAACGAAACAAACATTATGACAGGAAACCTTAGATCACCGGTACAATTTGGGGAAACAAATCCTGAAGTTTAGCTAGAGTAGCATCAATTTTAGCATTCTTGACAAGTTGTACCAAAGAAAATATGAAGCAATAATTTAGTTAAGTATAGTAAAGTTAGAGGAAAACAATGTACTATATGTTTAACTATAGCCAGCTAGATACAAGTTCAAACCTTTCTAAGAGTCTTTCGCTGTTTCAGAGCATATAATGAACCATCCTCATCATCTTCTCCATATTTATGGATTGAAGGAACTGAAGTTTTATTTATGGATTGAAGGAACTGAAGTTTTAGTAGCAAGGTTGAAAAATACAATCCATTGTAACCCCCAAATAAATCTCAAATACTTTCCAAGATCCATCTACCAAAACAATTATATTCAATAAAAGAAGATCTCAAAGGATGTTTACGGATTAATTTCTAAGATCCATCTACCAAAACAATTATATTATCAAAACCACGTAGTACTATATAATAGGCACATTCCACTAAACAAACCGAGATCTTTCCCCAACATCAAAGCAATAACCACAACATTTTCGTAACAATATGATCACATCCATAACAAAGAAATTACAATGATTATATGATCTAACCAAAACCAAGAGCTATATATACGTATAAGCGTGAAAAGACACAACTTTATAAGGTCGGAAATACGGAAGTATGATAGGAAATCTCAATCGGTTTCATGGTCAAGAACATGAGAGAACCAAGCAGGGGAAGTTCCTTTGGTCCTAAGCAATCTTGTAAAAGCAGAATCTGGCATTTTTAGATTTCTCTTCTTCTTCCACTTCATCTTGAGATTTTGTTAAAATGAAAATGTAACTTCATTCCTTTCTCTTATCTTCAACCAGATTTACTAAACCACTCTTCGTTTTGTTGTCTTTCTCAATTGATGTAACTCCATATAAACAACTTATTAGCGATTTCAGACCGCCTGTCTGGAAGATTAAATATTCAGCTTCCACCTTCGGCTTCTCTCTCTGCAATCACATAATCAAAGCTCAAATCAATTAGGAATAAGTGTATTTGCTTATAGATTTGAGTTAGATTCTAACAAAACAAATCCAATAGTGTGAACTCTCAAATGATTACTAAAGTTTAAAGTTCCAAAATATAGAATTACTTGGAGGTCTTTGAGTTCAAAGTAAGCTTTCCAACATACTTGGAGGTCTTTGAGTTCAAAGTAAGCTTTCCAACAACTGTAAGAACCATCACCTTCAAGCGTCGAACAGTAATCTGAAAGTCAAAAAGATAAAATCAAAATATGTACTTCTATTATGAAGAAAGAAAATGTGAACGTAACCGGAGAGTTCAGATTCGACTTTTTTAATCAACGGCGGATCTTGAAGAATCCGGTCAAACTTTCTGCGGTGAAGAGGTCACCATTTTCGTCTCCCTCCGGAGCTTTCTCCTCCCTTGACTCTCTCCTTCTACATCACCAGATCTCATTTTAACTCTTGCGACCTCCTCAGTCGTCTACCATCACAGCTTTTTCATCTCCTGTCAAATCCTCAAAGAAATCTGACACTCATGACTTGAGTTTTCACAGGATGGAGAACACAGCGCTTAACCTTTTCTTCCGAAACGTTTGATTCTTCTTCGTGACCTTTCATTGGATCTGGGGTAAACAATTTTTCTTTAATTACGCCTACAAAGGACGAAAAAAAAATATCAGATGACGTGGATAGCGTGAAATAATTTTAGATATGCTGAAGAGCGAGAGATGTTAGCGCTATTAGATATATAGATTATGATCCACACAAAAATCAAATCCATAACACATGACCAAATTTACAATTAGTGCTTAACATTTAATATCTAAAATAAAGAAAAACAAGAAAACACATGACCAAATTTACAATTAGTGCTTAACATTTAATATCTAAAATAAAGAAAAACAAGAAGTTTGACGACTAATCGTGGACCAAATCGATAATCGTGTACCAGTTCCAGATCTAAAACCCTAAATCGAGAAAACCGCTATCCATATTTCTAAATAAAAACAAAAACAAAGGAATTATTACAGTCACACTCCATTTTCTCCATATTTCAAAACTAACTGTCAATATGACCATTTTCGAAGACTCGGTTAATTAATATATATATGTAATTTTTGGTAGTGATTATTACTTAAAAGAAAATGAGGAAACTTATCCATTAGATGTATAGTTGTTGGAGTTTCACATCTCTGACTTTGTGTCTTATACCTGTGATTGGCTGAACCATTTACAAATTGTTAATATAATTTTTGTTAATTGGATGACTTGAAAGAGATCGATGCTATTTGCAGATATCACGCTTTAAAAAATGTATAATGTTATAAATTCTACTTTGGCCATTAAATTTGCATCTTTATTTTCTTGTCTTCACGTCCATCTAAACCGTACATCTCCAATTTTATGTTGCCAGTATCGAATGTCACAAATCCAATTATGATATCTGAAACTAGAGCTTTTGTTTTCCATAATGCGATAATTGTTTTCCATAATGCGATAAACTTCCATATTATCACCTTCGAAAATGACTCGTTTATAGCCCATGCACCAGCAATGTTGCATTGCCATCATTAAACTTTGAAGTTCGCTCTCAAAAGCTGAAGATAGTAGTTTTCCTGTACCATAACCACCATCAATATAACGGCCCTCTGTGTTGCGTATTATCCATCCCGCCCCTGATGTGGAGTTATTAGTGAAAGTACCATCATAGTTGCATTTGAGCCATCCTGTCTCTGGTTTTTGCCATATGGCATTGTGATTTTCTACTTGTGCAGACTGTTTCATTATGTTCTTATTTGGCTGTTCCCTGGGTTGCATATTTTGTAACCATTCTGACGCGTCTTGTTTTGCCAACTTGGCGACTTTGCTCCAAGGTACACGTTGACGTTGGAAGATAAGTAGGTTACGAATTTTCCAGAGGTGCCAAATAATCCACAGTGCTAAGTGTTTCTGGTATAATGATTGTGCATTCTGACTATCTTCCAATATCGATTTAATGTTTGTCATCAAATGAGCGAGTATGGTCAAAATAATCCCGGTTAGAGATGCCTGAGGATCTCCAGACAGCTTTTGCATAGTCACAACCGAAAAATAAGTGGTGGTTGTCCTCCTCGTCTGTACAACATCATACGCATTGTGAATAATTCGTAAAATGGCGTCTTCGCCTATTCACTCCCGTTGGTAGTGATTCAGATAGTATTTTCCGACAAAAATGTTTTAATTTAGAAACAGTGTTGAGCTTCCAAAGTTGTTGTTTGATGCTATTATCTCCTGGAGGGTGTAGGTTAGTTGGTAAGGGGTTAAGTTGGGAAGACAACCAATAGCCAGATTTAACTGTATACAGACCATTCTTATTATAATGCCATCCTAGATAATTCGTTGTAGAGTGGTGTAATCCTTATTTGTTTAATGATCTCAATATCATCAAAGTTTACCATTTGGTGTAGCTTATTATGATCCCAGTCATTTCCATGAGTGTTAACCAACTGATGGACCATTATGTCAGGAACTGCTGTATTCGGAGTGTTAACCAACTGATGGACCATTATGTCAGGAACTGCTGTATTCGCTTTTGAGGGGCTCTCGGTGGATTCGTTGGTAACCAAGAATATGTCCAAGCTGCGTCGTATATCTTTGGCCTATATTGAATCGAAGACCTTTTTTCGATAATTCCAAACCTTGAAGTAACGATTTCCATATGAATGAAGCTTTTTTCCCTTGCCTAGCATGAAGGATATCCGAGCCAGCAAAATAACGACCTTGCAACATCGGTCCATGATGCTCGAGGGTTTTTCCATTATTCGCCAAACTTGTTTTGCTATGAGTGCTTGATTAAAATTAGCTATATCTCGGAATCCTAATCCTCCGTCACATTTCGATATACTTAATCTTTTCCAGGCAAACCAATGTGTCTTATGCTGGCTGTTGGTTATTCTCCACCACCATAAATTATTTCACAATTTTTTTGCAAATTTTTTTTTTTGCAAAAAAACTGTCCATAAAAATTTTCTAAAAGCGAAGCAAATTTTCCAACATCCAAAATTTATGGTTTTGGAATTTTATTCCATAAAATAAAAAAATCATTAAAATAGTTTTAGGTTTTGAAAAATAGTTTTGCCTTTGAAAAATATTTATAAAGTTTGACTGATTTAAATAATTATAAGAGATAATATAAATTATTTTTAAATAATAAAAATAGAAATTATTGTTAAATAATGAAGGAATAACTTGACTTTATCGTACCTACTAGTGTTAATGGACCCGTGCCATGCACGAGTTTTGTTAATTAACTAGGACCCGTGCCATGCACGAGTTTTGTTAATTAACTAAATCAATAAAAAAAATTATCTTATTGAAACTATCTTCTTTGATTTCATCTAGGTGAAATCAAGTACCATTTACACATTAATGTAAATTTAAAAATTAATGTAGAACTTGACAAATTAAAATAATATATAAAAGACATTTTGTAAAAATAGTCTTTAAGACTAACAAGACCTTCATTTGATGCCGTGAATCTCTTTCTAACCATTTCAACTATGATCTTCACTACCATGTATGCATTTCATTTGATGCCGTGAATCTCTTTCTAACCATTTCAACTATGATCTTCACTACCATGTATGCATATATAATATGTTCTTATGCATTAAAAACATGATGAAATATACTACTCATTAACCAATAAGAACGAAAAAGAGTAAAATATTTAACTAACCATCATCCAAAAAGTGATTCTCTTTAAGACACTATGTCCTGAAGTTTTCATTATGAGAGGAGTGTCAATACCATCTTTGTTCAACTCAAGTCTTTTGTTAATCATGATTCTATACCCTATTCTATAGAAACAATGTCTTCTTTCTCTCTCCGTTATAAACCTAGTTAGTAGTGATTCTCCTTAAGACACTATGTCCTGAAGTTTTCATTATGAGAGGAGTCTCAATACCATATTTGTTCAACTCTCCTGAAGTTTTCATTATGAGAGGAGTCTCAATACCATATTTGTTCAACTCAAGTCTTTTGTTAATCATGATTTTATACCCTATTCTATAGAAACAATGTCTTCTTCCTCTCTCCGTTATAAACCTAGTTAGTAGTGATTCTCTTTAAGACACTATGTCCTGAAGTTTTCATTATGAGAGGAGTCTCAATACCATCTTTGTTCAACTCAAGTCTTTTGTTAATCATGATTCTATACCCTACTCTATAGAAACAATGTCTTCTTCCTCTCTCCATTATAAACCTAGTTAGTCTCCTACTCGTTCTAAACTATAGCTCTTCCTCTCTCCGTTATAAATCTAGTTAGTCCCCACTCGTTCTAGACTATAACTTACATCCGCTTCTATATACGTTCGTGTCAAACATAACTCCAAGGTCAGCTGACTTTTCAAGAACCACGGCTCAAGTGTTTAACATTGGAATCTTGTTTTCAAGATGAATTGAGACGAATAAAATCTATTCAATTTATAGGCAACTACAATACTACATAAGATGATTAACATTTTTAAAAATATTATTATTATGTAAAAATTTCATTTTTTGATTCTAAATAAAAATGTTAATTTTCAAAGTTGATTGAAAATTAACTTATCTTATAATTTTTACATTTTAATTATGAATATCATCTAAAATGTTAATTACCTGATTTAAATTTTAAAAGTTAATATTTTTCAAAAATTCCATTCTATTATAATACATATTTTTTTAGGAAACTAAATATAATCGAAATAATTGACTTACCAAATAAAACTGACACGTGTCACGATCTCTCTAATTATCGTGTTTGACACGTGGCGTCCTCTCGTCGCTTCAACCCTACTTTATATAATAAGGTTTTCTGATATCAAAATCTATTGACAATGCGTATAAATCATATATAATACTATTCATGTCTCATATTTAATTGGTTTAGACCAAATTTACGTTGTTTCGCATGACTTTCTAATAGCATTCGGTTAACGTATGGGGTAGGTAATAAGACATACTATTACAAGCAGACAAGGATTTGAACCCTAAACATGTTGATATTGGTTTTTAAATTTTCCAGACGTTGATATTGGGTTATACAAAATATCCTATGTTCCATACACTTTGAAAAGTAATCTCAATCTTGGATGTATATCTAGGATAGAAGTCCAGACTAGTCGACAAACCCATAATAAGGGAAATAGAAATAATTAACATTCTGACATCATTTAATGAAAATTACAATTTCAAGCACAATAAAACGTATTATTCCATCACAACATATTATACAAACCATATACATTCAAATATGAATCACCATATTCTTATATGATTATTCCATCACAACATATTATACAAACCATATACATTCAAATATGAATCACCATATTCTTATATGACCATTTATTGAAACACACGCATGTCATGTATGGACATGTTTTATTCGATTAACGTGTATATATACATATATATATATATGTGCTTAGTAAGGCCAACGACCCCTAATATTACCAGGAGGAGAATAGTTGCAAGTCACAAAGGTACCATGACCATTGTCACACTTGACTTTAGCACACCCAACCCACACAGTGTTTCTCCACACAACTTGAGTATAATGACCACATTGTTTTCCAGCACGACACGTGTTCGAATTGTAGAAGTAATCAGCCTTCTCGTTGACCCATAATCTCACAGCAGCTGCTCCGGACATATCACCACTGCTCCACGCCAAGTTTTCACCGTAACGACCACCTGAGTCTGAGTGAATGAGACGACAGTCTCCCTTCCTTCGTTGGGCATAGTCCCGGGCGTATCTCGCCACCTCATCACTCCATCTTAGATGAGCCACACCAACGTCGTCACGAGCACGGTTGTGTACAGCGAGGTAGTCTTGTGGACGGTCTTGAGCTTTGAGAGGAACTGCAAAAGCTAGCACAAGAGCTAAAACCACCAGTATTAGGGCATGAGAAGAGTTAAACATCTTCATTGTTTTTTCTAAGTTATATATAAGCTCTTTTACTTTGTGTTTTGTGTTATGGGGTTTGCAACAAGGGTTTATATAGAGTTCACGCTAAAATTATTTTATGGACAGTTAAGTTACACTTGCCAAGTTTTTTGAAAACAACGAATATAAACATGCACTTGTAGTAATTTTTTATATATATATAAAAAAAATCTGTTTTACCAAGTCAATTAGGCGACGGGTTAGAGAGGTTTCAAATTGTCCCTTTGTAGATTAATATGATATGACTAAAACATTTTTTTACAGTAACAAAAAAATTGTGAAGTCAATTTCTTCAAAAGCTTCCGTATACGCTAGTAGGCTTTTAGTTTATTATTTCTTACGGATAAACTTCGAAAAACCGAACAAGAAATCATTAGAATATACTTTCTTCTCTTGTTGTATATATTTATATCTTCTAGATAATTTCTATGTTTTATGCTAAATAATTACTATGACTTTTACTAGGTCGTCTGGTTAATACATGGCGATGTACTTGTTCGAAAATGTGTTTCATCATGAAAAATTCGAAACTATACTTAAGCATCTTCATTATTTTCGTAGTTAATTAGACTTACAGATTTTAATTTAGTATAAGTGGATTTTATGGTTTTTGGTTGGGTAAGTTATCATGATTTATATATACTGAGGGCATGAGAAGAGTTAAACATCTTCATTGTTTTTTCTAAGTTATATATAAGCTCTTTTACTTTGTGTTTTGTGTTATGGGGTTTGCAACAAGGGTTTATATAGAGTTCACGCTAAAATTATTTTATGGACAGTTAAGTTACACTTGCCAAGTTTTTTGAAAACAACGAATATAAACATGCACTTGTAGTAATTTTTTATATATATATAAAAAAAATCTGTTTTACCAAGTCAATTAGGCGACGGGTTAGAGAGGTTTCAAATTGTCCCTTTGTAGATTAATATGATATGACTAAAACATTTTTTTACAGTAACAAAAAAATTGTGAAGTCAATTTCTTCAAAAGCTTCCGTATACGCTAGTAGGCTTTTAGTTTATTATTTCTTACGGATAAACTTCGAAAAACCGAACAAGAAATCATTAGAATATACTTTCTTCTCTTGTTGTATATATTTATATCTTCTAGATAATTTCTATGTTTTATGCTAAATAATTACTATGACTTTTACTAGGTCGTCTGGTTAATACATGGCGATGTACTTGTTCGAAAATGTGTTTCATCATGAAAAATTCGAAACTATACTTAAGCATCTTCATTATTTTCGTAGTTAATTAGACTTACAGATTTTAATTTAGTATAAGTGGATTTTATGGTTTTTGGTTGGGTAAGTTATCATGATTTATATATACTGATTACTGAAACATCATATGATTTACATAGAAAATACTTTCGATAAAAATAAATAAATGCATAATACGTTTAA
>CM071720.1:19953333-19964594 GCA_036630335.1 Physaria fendleri | reverse complement strand
ATCTCAAATCGTTTTGTTCATAGACATGCTTTATATCGAAAGACTTAAACAGCCTCTTGTCTTCTGTTGCTATGATAACAACACTCCCCGAACCAAACCTGCCAAACTCATCTGCAAGAGCATCAAACTGTTTAAGGTCATTCACATTGTTTGCCACAAGCAAAACCTTTGGTTCACTCGAGTTTTCTCTTTCAGTACACAACTCTGCCTGTAGATACGCTGAGTAGCGACCTTGAACAGTTTGATCATAGGTTGTCATTACTTTTATGCTTGTGTTGTGGATTGTTCTTGGACATGTTGAAAGTTCATAATTTTGATTATAAAGTTTTGGATTCTATCTGTTAGGCCTATCTTAGAATTGATATAACTTCAGTCCAAACAAAATTTATCAAATAAAATGTTTAGTGCACATTGGTCTGTGATTAAATCATCATGTAAATGTTTTAAAAGATTTATTCTCTGTTTTAGATTTGTTGATTCCAAATTTGTCTCTTCTGTATTCATTCTTCATTCTATTACACTTGTGGAAACATCAAAAACAACCCAATTGTACAGATAAATCTTTAATTTTATTTTAAGACAGAACAATCTTACATTAAACAGGCACATCCAGATGTAAAAAATGGCATACATGTTTGAAACTAAGCAACAAACAAACACATCAATTTAATATTCCTTATTCTAAACAACACACAACCAAGAAAAAAAAAACTTTTGACCTAAATCTACAATATATGTTACTAAAGACTATATACTATTGCATTTATTCTTTCTCTAAGTTGACCTCTGTCACACAACAAAGTGAATATATTCTTTAAGGTAATAAAAACATAACCTGAAATATTCATGGCTTGATATGTAGTCTGTTCAAATTCAACATGATCATCTCTTTGTTTGAAAGCATCTGATCTAAAAAGCTGACGATCTTCAACATGATCATCTCTTTGTTTGAAAGCATCTGATCTAAAAAGCTGACGATCTTCATAGTACTTCAACAGCTCAACCTCGTAAACACATCTCACTACTGATGAATTAAGCAATTGCCTATCTTGGGTGGTAATAATGATCCTACTCCCGGGACCAAACCAGTTAAACTCTTCAGCTAATGCATCCAACTGTTCGATTTTGTCTACATCGTTTGCGACAAGAAGAACCTTCTTGTTCTTGAGCCTTGCTTTGATTGTCTTAAGACATATACGACAGTTCGTTGTTGTTAAACCATCTCCGTGCATCTTCGAAATAAGCTCATCTTGTAATCGAGATTTGCGGTAATGTAGTGAGATTCCTCTCACGTCTTTGACAAAACAATGAGCTTGGAAGTGATGTTTGATGTTTTGGTAAACGTGGTTAGCTAATGCTGATCTTCCAGAGTTTCCTCTTCCCCAAATACCGATTACTCGTACATCTTCATCGGAGTTTAGATCGAGTCGTGGATATAATTCTTCCATGTGTTGGTCGATTCCGATTAGAATATTGTCATTGCTTGGTGTTGCAGAGAATAGCTCTCTTGATACTTTCTCAGTAAATTCCGATTAGAATATTGTCATTGCTTGGTGTTGCAGAGAATAGCTCTCTTGATACTTTCTCAGTAATTTTCTCCACCAGCTTCGCGTCGTCTTCGCTAAAAGAGAAACAGAGACAAAGATCCTAACTTTGAGAAACAGAGGAAAAAAGATCCAAACTTTGAAAAACAGAGTAAAAATCGAAATTTTGAGAACAGAGTTAAAAAATCAAAGCTTTGTGAAATGATTCAATATTTAGTCATTGCTCGGTGTTACTGAGAACAATTCGTTTGATATCTTCTCAGTAATTTTGTCAAGCATCTTCGAGTCATCTTTGCTAAAACAGAGACAAAGATACTAACTTTGAGAAACAGAGACAAAGATCCTAACTTTGAGAAAACAGAGGAAAAGATACTAACTATGGAAAACAGAGTAAAAAATTCAAGATTTGGAGACTAGCCAATTTAGTCAACGCATCTTTCCACGATTTGACCTTCTCTCTGCTATATCTCTTCCTATGCTTCTTGAACTGATCTGCAACTTCACCGATCTGTCTTCTCACATCAGAAGGATCAATCTCAAAGAAAATCGGAAGCACAGTGAGCGAATTCTCCTCCATAAGTTTCAAAATCGCTTTGAGTTCTTCGAGACACCAAGGAGAAGCAGGGTAATTCACAGAGACCACAACAATGGCGATTTTCGACCCTTGGATTGCTTGAAGAAGCTCCCGTGAAATCGGACGGCCACTCTCTAATTCCTCGTCATCTTTGAAAGTTCGAATCTTTTGTGATTCTGTGATTCTAACTCCTTATAGAGGAAACTTATGAAGTTTCTGCGAGTATCTAAGCCTCTGAAGCTTAGAAAAACGTCGTAGTTTTTAGGAATGAATGAGGGAGAAGACAAAGAAGATAGTGACCTGGAATCGAATATTCGTAAAGATTTAACCTTTTGCTTAAAACATAACAATTTTTTAAAGATGGTATTCATGATTTTTTTTTCCTTGTTTTTTTCTCTCTTTATGTGCTTTTGGTGAGTTTGTAATAATTTGGAATATAACAAAAGAATTTATACAGAAGAGATGTTGCAAGGAAAGTACCATTACATTTCCATGAAATATTATTTGATATTTTTTTTTTTGTCTTTCTGATAAATGATGTGTTTATCCTCCGGAGAGAAAAAAACTTCTTTCATCCGAATCGCTAAAATAATGCGGTGGTTATAACGGGATCCGGCGGCGACTTATTTAACGCTAGTCCCGGAATCTCATATGTAGATTAAACCTTTTGGTGTGTAGCTTTTAGTAATCGGAGCAACCAGAGTCTGCAGCGGCGACTGTAAAGATGACATTGGCTCGTCGTCTTTTCAACTTTCGTACATGTGCTAAGTTCCACTACTTCGGCAGGTGACGACCGTACATGTGCTAAGTTCCACTACTTCGGCAGGTGACGACCTAGAGTCTCGATCATCAGGTGTGATGTATATCCCTCACGATGGTGGGTCGATTTTGGAGAATTCACGCGGCGGAGACACCGCTCTGGATCGTTATCGCAACAGAATCTCACCCAAGACCAGGAAGATCTTGCTCAAAAAAAAGAGAAGAAAGATTAGGATCAGAAGCCAGTCTTACTCCGGTAAAGTCTGGCAGGTCTCTTCGTTCTCTCTGACTAGGATCCCCTGGATTTAGATTTACCGCCTCTGGTTTTTCTTGAGCGAGGTAGTTATTCACCTAACTTCCTCCATCTCGTGCTCCCTATGAGTTTGAATTTGTCTTAAGTTGTGGTTACTACCTTATTTGCTCTCCTGACTAGTTTGAGCGTTTTAACCTTGGTTTTAATGTATTTGTGTGGGTCTGTTGGTTCCAGTACTTGAGCTGCTTCTTCAGTAGGATAGGAAGGTAGAAGTATGTCCTTCCTCGCTTCACTATCTTGTGGCGGGATTAGGCTTCGATCGCTCTGAATGTGTTCTACATTTTGGCGGTCTTGAAACTACTTTCCAGGTTTTCTTGGTTGCTTCTTCATTAGGACAGGAAGGTAGAAGTCTGGCCCTCCTCGCCTCACTGTCTCGTGGCGGGATTAGGTTTCGATCACTGCCTACATTTTGGCGGTCTTTAAACTACTTTCCAATCTCTTTTTGGTCGCTTCTTCAATTTTGGTTAAGATACATTGGTTGGTTGCAAATTAAGGTTTACTCTTGAAAATGATAGTATGGCTTTAGCTGTCTTGGCGTCATGTGAGTGGGCAAAGTTTGGTCTCCTCTGCCGTTGGCGAACTTAGCTATGAGCGTTTCGTCTTCGGGAATCACTTTTGGCGCTATTCTAAAAGGCCTTCAGTTTTACCTATATTTTCTCCTCCTTTACTACCCTCCGGTACTCTTCAAATATCTATCTTTTCCGAAGAGATTCGTTTATATCGCGTTTTTTTAAGCTATCTGAACTTAGGTGAAAATTTGTTTTCAATTAAAATTCTAAAATTGATGTTTTATGCTCTTTTTGTTTTCAATTAAAATTCTAAAATTGATGTTTTATGCTCTTTTTTATCCTTTCTTTAAGGCATGAATCCATCATAAAAATATATTATACTATTAATTTGTAACTTACAACATTATTATTCTCAATAAGAGAATATTCTACCTTAAGGCATGAATTACATGTAATAACCAATAATAATCACCTTAAGCTGAAAGGAATATGAGTTTTCAATCAAAACAAAGATTTCATAATTATTTATATATTCCAAAGTAAAAATAATCTGCTTTTGACACATGTAACGACACAGATATTTGAGATTCTGTACTTTGATTGTATATTGAAACTAAGAGAAGGTTTTGTTTTGATTAAGGTATTCACCATTAAAATATTCTAACAATTTTATAAGTTATCAAGGTGTAGACAATATTGTGACCTGGATCGAATATTCGTAAGGATTTAACCTTTTTCTTGAAACACAAGTTTGGTTTGGTCTTTATACAATATGGTACACATCGCGGTGATCAAACACTTCTTCTCGAAACCCATGATCTTCACAAGCTCTTCGAGACACCGAGGAGACGTAACATAAGTCAAGACACCGAGGAGACGTAACATAAGTCACAGAGACAACAACAGCGACAACGACTTTTGAATCCTTAAAAATGTCGAACCTAAATTCTTCTTGACTTTTCATCAATTAAGTGAAATAAACTTTTGGTTGACAAAAAAAAAAGTCAACTATTATTATTATTACTCCCTCCGTCCACTAATAAGTGTCGTTTTGGACTGTTTTCATTTACCACTAATAAGTGTCGTTTTTCCACTAATAAGTGTCGTTTTGGACTGTTTTCATTTATCAAAAATAAGTGCCGTTTTACGGATTTCAATACAATTATTTCAATTTTAATAAAATAACCAATTTATATTTGTAGAATACTAAGAGTTTTTCATAAAAGTCAAGTGATGAATAAAACAAAAATTAATAAAATATGGTTAGTTAATGAAATAATAATGTCAAATAACAATTTCCTTAATATGCGTGAAAACAAGTAAAACGACACTTATTTGTGGACGGAGGGAGTATTATTTTATTTTATTTTCAAGATGTCAACTATTATTTTTATTTTTATGTTGTTTCCTTGTGTTTGTTTGTCATCATATGATATAATTTGTTTCTCTATTTAATTGATCCAGTCAAAAACTATTACAATTTTCAAAGAATAAATAGTCAGACCTTATTTTTAGTTTGAAAAGTCAATATTTTCAAAGAATAAATAGTCAGACCTTATTTTTAGTTTGAAAAGTCAATAAAGTTGTTTTCAAAAATATTAAATTAAATATTAATAATTTAGTATTAAAAGGGAATAAAATTCAAAAATTAATGTCATTTTTTGTTTATCATATGTGATGGGCATTACCAAAACAAAACACAAAATAAGAATATCTAGATAATTAGATATATTATCCTTATTAGCAGACATAGTTTAACAGCTTGTTGCAATAAACATAGTTATATAACCATATAAAACATCATATACTATAAGAAAAATAATAGCCTAGCAAGAATTAAAAATTAACAGAATATAGTACATAATTGTCAAAATTTATGAATAATGTTTTAAATAAAATTTAATTTTGAATAATTATCTCGTGCTGGAACACGAATATCATATAATTCTCTTTTTAATTTTGTAGAAGGAAACTAGAAAGTAATTCAAAGAAGTACAAATTCCAAAAAGATTGGTAATTACAAAATGCAAAAATTTAAATAAGGGTGTAATAAGGCTTTATTGCATGGGCTATTTAAGCTGTGTTGGGCTTAATGAAGAGTTAGTTTGGCCCAACACTTCTCCTAGCAATACAAATGGGCTGTAATCTTCCTTCCTCACTGGTTAGTCATTTCATGGAAACTTAACCACTAACAAAGATCATGTGGTACTTCGGCTTTTGGTAAACAAGTATTTAAATTAGGGCCGACTTTTTTTTTTTTTTTTTTTTTTAATCGAACCCGGATGGTGTTAGCCACCCGGTCCCGTACCCAACCAACGCGCCACGACCTTCCGGGCGGTGATTGCGTGTTTGTAACAAACCTTGATATTTTGTGATTATGAATGAAAATGTGGCTTCATAAAAAAGAGGCGGATCTATTTTTAGAAGACTTGTGAGAACAAAGAGAAAGAGACCTAAACATTCAAATCTTTTTTCCAAAAAAAAAAAACATTCAAATCCTAAATTTATTTGGAGTTCTATAAAAAAAATTATATTTCAAACTTTCAAAAATAGAATCAACAAATTATTTACATAATTCTTAGAATCTTAGAGCAGCCTCATTAGTGAGACTCTCCTAAGATTCTTAAAAAAATAAAAAAAAAATATTTTAATAAAAATTAACTATTAACCAATTATAAAGTGCCAGGTGGAGATCCCAGTATCATAAGTGATTCTTGAAGTACTTAATTAAGCACCGATTGTTATATCTCTCTCCACCTATCTTATTTTTTATTATTAATTTTTTTAACATACTCTTTTAACAACTTAATTTTTTTAACATACTCTTTTAACAACCCTACGTTGGACATGCTCTTATGTCTGAAAACCCAAATCTAACATATATAGATAATGAACACACGACTCTCTTTTTCCTATGTACGAAATCGGAAACCTAGAGAGAGGAAGATACAACCACCGCGCGTGAGGAGGACACCAGAGACGGAGGCTTCTCCAGCTCCGATGACGGTCCTGTGACAATCAAACGGTGCGAGATTGGGGTGTAATCGGGGAGGCTTCTCCAGCTCCGATGACGGTCCTGTGACAATCAAACGGTGCGAGATTGGGGTGTAATCGGATTTCCTGAGCGATTTGATTTCCTCCAAAACGAGATCCAGTCAGAAACTCCCATCGCCGCATCTCTCTGATTTTTCACGATGAAGCTACGTTCTTGGGCATGATCTGTGACGGGGAAGCTTTAGATTTAGATTTCGGTGAGATTTGGAAGGTCTTCCTTCGGCAATGAACGATATAATGCTTGACGATTCTCTCCGTACGGTAATCTCTTAACTCTCACTGGCCTACCTCAGTTCTTTCAGATCTCCTTAGATTTGGTTAGGTCTTCGTTGGTTTTCGGCCCCGTGTTTTGGACTGGTATATCTAATAGCTAAGACTCGGCTTTTGTGGGTTTCTGTCCGAGGTGGTCCCCTTAAAACATCGGGACAGCTTTTGGTCTAGTTGGTGAGGTCTCCAAGACTCGCCATCGTAGCTACATCTATGTTCGGCTTGTACAGAATGAAGTTGTTGTGTTGAGGATCTGGGGAGGTGTCATAGCTTGTTGCAGTGAGCTTTCCCGCTTCTCTAAGGCCTCACTTGTGGTGGTATTGTTTCTGTTTAGTATGGACACGGTAGATCCATGAGCTATCAATTAGGTTTCACCGCTTTGTTATCTTCGGTCTCTTGAGGCGCTCTCTCGATAAGGATTGACTTGTTGATCCTCTCCAGCTTCGTCTAGCATTTCGGTTTGCTCAAGTGATGTTTCCCTTAGCATCTCCTCTGATTTAGCTCTTGACTCTCACCTAAGTATCATTTGGTCATGGCGAGACCTAGCAACTGCGAACTCTTCAATTGGTTCACTACCGGGATATGTTACTCTCCTACTTTTTTTTATAAATTTTTTGATTTAATTAAATAATCAGATTTAATTAAAATATTACTTTGTTTTTTGTTAAGGTACGACTCACGAATGGAGCATTAAAATATTACTTTGTTTTTTGTTAAGGTACGACTCACGAATGGAGCTGGTCTTAGGCACCTCCAACAGAGGTTGTTAAGAGGAGTTCTTAACAAATTTTAATAATTAAAAAAAAATGAAAGAGAAAGAAGGATTTGATGATAGACCATCTCCATTGGTGGTTATTACCAAGGTTCTTAACAAATTTTGAATAATAAAAAAATCAAAAGAGAGAGAAAGAGTGGAATGAGTTCTTAAATAACAAATTTAAGAACCTATTCTTAAAGAGTTTTTACATGTGTCACATTATAAATAGTTCACATTTTTAATAAGTTTTTATCATTTAATTAAATAGTTGAGTTTTATTTTAATAATATTTTTTTGGGTTTAGAAACGAGAAAAAATTAAACCCAAAACTCTGAAAATGCCCCATTTTAAAACATCAACTTTGACGGTCTCATTTTCATACCTCAACTCTCAGATCTATTTCAAAATAATTTCTCAATTTTTGAAATCGCCGCTCTTTAAACCACAACGTTAAATGACTTAACGGAAAAAGAAAACCGCGTTAGTTAACTGTTTACGTGGCGATGACATGGCATTGACCAGGAAAGCACATAAATAAAAAGCAAAATTTGGGATTCGAACACACCACCTCATGCACAGACAAGGTGATAAACAAAACCACTGTACCACGAATACTTTTTATAAGAATGTCATACAAATAAATATATGTATATATATCTTAACTAATATAATTAACAATAATTATTATTATTATATCTTAATTAATATTGAGTATAATTATACATAAATAATATTAAAAATAATATTAAAAATATAATTATATTTAATATTAATGTATAATAATTTTTGTTACTATTTTTTATGTATATTTATATATTCTTGACAAAAATAAATTTATATTATTACTATTAATGTAGAATTATAATTAATGTTGATTATAATAATTATTATTTTTCTTAATTATATTAATCCCCATATATATATATATATATATATATATTTTATGAAAATTATTTGTGGCATAGCGGTTGAGTATCTCCTTCTCCGCGCCTACGGTTGTGGGTTCGAATCACTCCTTTGGCTTTTATTTGTGAGTTTCCATGTCATCGCCACACAGATAACTCTGATTGGTTCATCCATCCACATCATCACATCTAAGCAGTTAACTAACACCGTTTTCTTTTTTCTTTAAGTCATTTAACGTCGTGGTTTAAAAAACAGCGATTTTAAAAATTGAGGTGTTATTTTGAAATAGATCAGAGAGTTGAGGTATGAAAATGAGATCGTCAAAGGTGACGTTTAAAATGGAGTGTTTTCAGAGTTCTGAGTTTAATTAACATTTCAAAACATTAACGTTAACGGAAACAGTAACGACGTTATAACGTCGTGTTAATGAACCATTAATGAGATTAACGGCTGGTTTAATACGCGGTAGTTTTGAAAGTTGAGGTTTTATGATGATTTCGTGTAACGCCCCGCTCCTGAACCTCAGATTCAACGGGGAGGAAGTCTCGACTCAAGAGGAAGCAACGCATCACATAAAACAACCATAAAAGTTTACGACACGAAAAACACGCAAACGTCCAGAAAACCAAGAAACTACATAAAATGATCTTGACACAGCAAAAGCGCATAGCGTTTTCAAACATTCAAAACGACAATAAAAACCTTGGGAAAGGAGTACACATGGGAAACTACTACCGGGCTCGTCCGATCTTTCCTCTTAAACCTGCGCACCTACAAGAATGAGCTCGGGTCAGCACGAATGCTGAGTGAGTAATAAAACCCCTACCCAAGTACTCTATGATCTCGACTCAGCCTAGAAAATCCACACGTGAGGTCTAATGCAGGGAACCAACCATCAGACAAGAACATGGTAACTTGCATTTGAACCTCTCGAGTACACCTCTAGACCTCCTCAAGGACCTTACCTAACAATACATGCAATCAACCAACATATACAACAATCAGCAAGCACGACAGTGACCCCGCACTTTCACCCTAACATGCAACGTCTAGACTCGAACGCTAGACACTACACACTTCCCTTAACTACCCCGTTGGGTCTTACCCGGCACAATACAGCCGACACTGTTGCGCAACACCCAGTCCATGCAGCAGCCCCGTCAATATTGCCTGGAGGAAGCCTAACCTCCAGTCCCACCACTGACTTCGTAATCTAGCTCTCTCTCACTAGTCCCATTCCCTCAGTTTGAGCGGTTCCCTCACTCCCGGGCAACCCGCTCCAGAGCGATCCCCTTCTAGCCTAGGACGATCCTCCTCACACGGTGATAGAGAAGTCCGCTCGCGAAAGCGACTACACCTATCCCATTACCGGTATGGCTCCCGCGCGAGCCAATAACGCGCGAGCCAATAACGATCTCCCGCTGCCCCGCACCGCAGGCTCACACTCTCTGCCCTTCAGGGGAGACGTACGATTGCTTTCCGCGCATGCCTCTGCGGTTGGCCTCCACTCTGCTGCACCACCCGTGACCGCACACCTCCCGTATACGTCACACCACCTTACACCTCGACCTTCGCAACTATATACCTCGTGTATGTATTACCTTTCCCGCTTCACACTTCACCACAACTTCAGCTCTTCACTTGTCCTGCCTAGCTACACAACCACTAGACATCTACCCACCCGCTTCACCGCGACTGCCCCAGACTCACTAGGGTCAATAACCACACAACACAGAAAATACCTCCTAGACTCAGCATGCTAGGACTACACTTCAATGCAGACTACTGACTGCCACAACAATCACACACAAACACACACACACACCAGCATACATAATCAAGGGTTAGAAACCACTTACTTCGTTTCTCTGTCACACACACAAAGGCCCACGACCTTCATACACAAGCAAGCAAGCCATACTTTAGGCTATATTCACACAGTCAACCTAATAATTAATGTTTAGGCTATATTCACACAGTCAACCTAATAATTAATGGAAAAATTAAAACGTCCTACAATAACAAATAGCTCAAATCATGCAACACAATGCACCTAACACAACGATCATGCACCTCCTACAATAACAAATAGCTCAAATCATGCAACACAATGCACCTAACACAACGATCATGCACCAACCATCTTACTCTATCATGCAGTACTCAAACATACACGCAACAATCACACAAGGACCGAAAACCTCTATTGATAGGTAATTATAATTATCTATAATGGTTTTCCTATCCCAACACCACACCGCCTAACAATTCTATCACATGAACACAGTCAACGATACGCAATTAAAGCCGCAATCAGTCATGCAACAAACCCCCGATAAAACTTCTTGAGCTCACGGAAACAACAACGCTTGCTCCTATATCACTCACTCTTTTCTACTGGTTTAACGACTCTGATATTCCTGTCTCGAACTGCTCCGTCTATTCCTTGCCGGAAAACTTTGCGCCGACGTTGACCACCGTGCTCCGCCGTTGACCACCGCCGGAAAACTCCATCGCCGCAATTCTTCTCTAATTCTTCTTCTCCTCTCTTATTCTTCCCGTTTTCATCCTTTCCCTC
>CM071720.1:19936504-19949536 GCA_036630335.1 Physaria fendleri | reverse complement strand
AACTCTAGAAACCATGTCTATAGATGTATTTTCACTAATCTACAACAAAAATTTCAACACTACCTTTCATGTAAATGAACTTTAAACATTCAAATCCAAATATGCTTCAAGAGAATGAATTGATAGACTTTAAGATTCACCGATAAAATAATTTGATTTGAGATTCATGTATACATTGAACATTGGCTCTAATTACAAACTCTAGAATGATCAAGATTTCGTAGACAACTCTAGAATGATCAAGATTTCGTAGACATTTTCTACAGGTTATTCCTTGATCTTATCCTTGATCTTAAGTTCATGGTGCTTCCACTTACCGTGAACACTGTCATACTTAAACATGTATGTCTGCAACAATTCGATATCAACATATTCAATTAGAAACGTTCTTCCTCGAACTTATCGAACTATGTCACAGATGCTTTGCATAGAAGAAGGATACATCAAACAGGTTTCAGATCTAGGTGATAAAACAGATCGGACCATGTATACTGAATTAATTCATCATCCAAATAGGAGGTAAAAAAAAATCAATAACACAATCGAAATCAGGAGAAAGAGGGAGAAAAGTTACTAAGTTTCTATCAAGACATTAAGAATTCAGAGAAAACACACCACTTTCATATCGGTTTTGTTTAATACCAAAAGAGAATGAAAATCAAAAGTAAAGAGAGATTCTAACCTGAAAACAACAGGACAATAATCTTTCCATTTAAACTCACAGGACTGGCGTGGAGGAGTGTACTTTGATCCTGTAGTTGGGAATTTTGTCCAAAGTTTTTCTTTTGGATCGAACGCAAAAGACTTCAAATCAAGAGAAGTAGCTGGTGCTGGTCTTCCTACAGAATGTCTTCCCAACGTAAACAACACACAACATCAAACAAAAGCTAAACACAAGCAATCTCAACCAAGAAAAAAAAGTTTTAGCCTTGCCTATTTCCAAGCTGCAAGTTAAACATGAGTTCATAATTCTTGTGACCTTTAGAGATAGTTTGTCCTTGTTTCTTAGCCGGATGTATTCTCAAAGGTCCTAATGGTGATCTATTACTCTCTCCATTATCATCTACTTGAAGATAACCAGAACTATTATTCCTCAATTCAATTTTACCATTACTTACTCTTCCATCAACAGATCTTCTCCCCGGCCTTTCACTGTTCTTTGTTCTGTTCCCACTACTACTATGCTCTGAAGAACCGTACCAAACAGGTATCTTCTTAGACGGCAAAACCGAGATTCTCTGACAAGTACTAACCACACATTCTCTCAAATCCTTCTTAGACGGCAAAACCGAGATTCTCTGACAAGTACTAACCACACATTCTCTCAAATCAACATTGAACACTTGTTGTGGTTTCCAATCAAAAATTCCCTTCAGATGTAGAAGGGTAATAAGTCCCGTTTTGTTCTTTAGGATCTTTGCTCCAAAATCCGACATAGAAACTTCCATCGGCCCACGGAAAGTTCCATTGCCTTTAGGAGCTCCGTCTTCCCAAGATCCATCGTAACGGTTCCCATTGCTCCAAATCATCGTCCCGTTACCATTCATCAACCCATTCTTCCATTATTACATTAAGAATTCAAACAATATGAAAGGTCTGTACAGACTCAAGACCATAATAATTGAACAAAGGTAACACAAACTCAAGACCATAATAATTGAACAAAGGTAACACAATCCAAAACTTATGCTGTATTAGTCCAGTATAAAGTCGTTGTAGTCTTTTGGTTTTGAACTCAGATCAAGTCAATTTGACCAAATTCTTGTAACGTATGAAGTAGAGATCACTTCTCTCCATCTCCACAGTCTCAGGGCTCTCTCCTCTGCCAGAGTGAGCAAAGCAAATACACACTTAGACTACAGAAAGGTAGTATTTATATGACTATGGATGAAAAGGACAAAGATAGTTCTCACTCTTCGTATAGATTGAGAGAGACAAAGTCCTTGCTTCTACAAACAACAAAGGTATCAAGATGCGGCTGTGTCACCCATTAACAAAATAGATGAACAAAAAACCATAAGCAAACAATCAAATTGGGAATTTTTCTAAGACCTAAGAAAATAGTATGAAAGGTACAAACCATTCCATCTTGAACCTCCTATCCTCACATATCATGACGCCTGACTGCAAACCCTGCAAAAATCGATGAAAATTACAAATCAGAGAAAATCAGGAAGAAGAAAAAGAACCCGTTCAAAGCTTCGATTGTTGTCTGCTTGTTCTTAAAAAAAATTAAAGCCGATGAGAAGAAAAATCAGCGAAGAAGAAGAATAAGAAGAAAAAGAACCCGTTTGTGTGGAAAGCCAAATTAAATAGGCTTAAATAGGCGGTCAAAGATCACAAAGAATCGACACTGCCGGTATTTTCACAAAACAAAACAGAAGGAAAACGTGAAAATTAGAGACCTTTGTATTTTCAGAAGGGAAAACGTGAAAATTAGAGATCTTTGGTATTTTCAGAAGGGAAAACTGCAAAAATCAGGAACACGTGGATAGCCTCAGAGAAAAGGTAGATAAAGTAGACGAACCTGTGGGTGAAAGGAATCGATGATTCTCAAAGATGGAGTCTACAGGAGAAACAAATCAATCGAAAAGGGTAAAAATTATCAGCAAGTGTAAAATTGAGAAGATGAAACGAATCATTGGCAAAAAGAAAAAACAATCAAGAGGAAGAGGTAGATGGAGAAAGACGAACCTGTGGGTGAACGGATTCCATGGAGGAAAATAGGAACGGAGGAGAAGAGCGTTTCAGAGCGGAATGAATGAGGGAAAATACCAAAATAGTCATCGATTTTCAAAGGAAAAAAGGCAAAAATAAGAAGAAAATCAAAACCTTTCGTATTTTCACAGAAGGGAAACCTATGAAAATCTAAGACTTTTGATATTTTTAGAGGAAGAAACTGAAGAAAAAATTGACACGTGGACACCCTGGTTGAAGGAAGAAAAAATTGACACGTGGACACCCTGGTTGAAGAGAATAAGTTAACTTTATAGATATAGATTTTCACACGCATGCATGATTGATACAGCTAGGATGTGTATTTGATTCAGTTTTGAGCATTTAGATTCTAATAAATTATGACCAAATATATTTAAATATTTTAGAATTTTTGTTTCGATTATGTTTTAAGTTTGGTGTTGATTATAGAATTAGAATGAAATTTGATTAAACTCTAGGTATGTTTTGCTTATAAATATAATTTCGATATTTAGTTATTTAATTACATTGATAATTGAATATATAATGGGACCGACTTTGTATCCCATGTATAAAACGCTGAACAATGTATACCTTCAACTTTGTATCTCTTCACCATGTCGTCTAAACAAAATTTTAACTCGTTTTAGTACTTGAACTTTAGAAATCATTGCGTTTCTTGTCTTCGGATAAACTATATTGTTCAAAAATGAATTTTTTTTTCCTTTAATCTGATTTAGAACCAATTAAAACATTGATTTATTTTAAATACAAATTCGATGAAGTGGTTTGACAAAAAAAGTGCATGAAAAGAATTTAGAATTTAGAATTTTTATGGGATCTTAATTTATAATAAATCAACGTTTAAAACCGAAAATCCAATTTTTTTTTTAGCTAACATAATTTATGTAAAAGAGAAAACTCAACGACTTTTAAAGTTTAAATACTAAAATGGATTCAAATTTTGTTTCAAACCATAGAGTGAAAAGGTTGTTTAACTTGAGAAAACTTGTCTTTCAACGTATTATACAAGAGAAAATGTATACATTATAACCCTTTTTGGGAAATCTTAGGTTAACTGAATAATCCTTATTTTACAGATCAATGCCTAATTAAATTGCAATGACATAAACTAAAGTTGAAATCGAGACAAGAGAGTCAAGGGACCCTATGGTTTCATGAAAAGTACATATCATCACATGGAATTCCACTAAAGGTATTCAAACTTTGAATGAATAATTGAAAAAAATGTATATATAAATATAAAAGAAACTGTTGACCAAAAAAAAAAAATATATAAAAGAAACTTAGGGCATCTCCAACGGTTAGACACTTAAATGAGTTTCTGAAGTTAAAAAGTAATAATATTTTAATAGAATTAACTATATAACTAAATCAGAATATTAATTACAAAAATTGAGCCAATTACAGTCTGACATATGTAGAATCAAAAGAAGATAAGTTTCTTATTGTTCTCATTTGAGAACCGATTGTACTCTCTCTTTCCTCCTACTTATTTTTTTATTATTTCTTTTTTTTTTAAGAAACTTGTCTAAAGCCTCTATTGGAGGTGCTCTTAGTTCACTAAACCCAAAAAAACGTTCAATGAACTTCTCAAATATTTAGGAGATATCACATCAAATCTTTCAATATATATCTGCAGCTGTTGGTCAATCGTATTCATAACGACTACTCAGTGACATTATTGAAAACAAATTAGAACAAAAAGATACATCCAAAGTGATTAATCAATTATTTTATCTGTTAGTTAAGTCCAATCTTAATCACACTTGTTAGTACTAAGACCATATATTACCTTTCATATGTACTTTTCTTTGTTTCATATTTTAAAGAAATAACAATTCTTTTTGGTACAAACTATTGACGGTCATAGTGTTCAAGAGTTTTGTCAACTTTCAATGTGTGATATGTTAACACTTAACACACATCTAAATTTTGAAGTTTATGGTAATGAAAATCTAATGGCGGGTGGGCACGGGTTAACTATTCGCCGATTTTAGTAGGTTTGGTATTTGTTTCGTCTCGTTTAGATATCTAATATTTTGGCTTGTATTTGTAGTTGGTCAAACGGAAATTTACTGAAAATTAAAATTTACGGATTACTTGTTTTGTCACGGATATTTGCAAATAACGGATAGTAAAATCTTTTTTAGCAGTTAACAAGCACTTTTATTTCAGGTCATAAGTAGTAACGGATAATACTTGCACATAACAACTTATGACTTGTAATTTGCAGTTAATAAGTACTCCGATCCTGCCCATACTTAAGCATGAGTTTTCATAAGAAAATATTGAAACTTAGCTTTGATACCGTAGTACGAAAATTATATCAGCAATGAAGAATGCTATTCACTTAAACTTCTGATATGAAATATAGCAAGTCTTGAAATTTAGACATAAAATACAAATAAATATTTGAAAATTATTAGACTGTTTTTTTGTTAAAAAATATTTCATTAAAAAAAATTGTAAATTTAGTCTTGTTTTTGTTTGTGTTTACGATAGCACTAGTAAGTCATTATGGGATTCTTTTTAATTCAGGATATATAAAAGAAAGAAGAACAATGATTGTTTGATTATCACAAGAAGGTTATTCTCCTCTTTTACACTTATTCACATGCAATATATCTCAATGGATCTAAGAAGTTCCCATATTAAAAAAAAGGCTAATCTATCCACAGCATTGCCCATAAAATAAATGAAACTAAAAATCTATTTACATCAGTTTAACCCAAAATCAAAAGATACAAAAAAAAAAGTAAACAACAAGGATGATTCATTGATCAAACCTTTTGAACATCAAGGAGAAGATTGATTACTTCTAGTACTACTCAAACCAATCTCGTTATGTTTTCTAGATGGACCAGAAGCTGGAACTGGAAACTGACGTGGCAAGGACCCCAAGAACTCAACACTTTTGTTATCATGTACTTGATCTTGACGAGGTGGTGAAACAATGTCCTCTTGTTTAGAGCTTGTGTTGAACATATTACTGGTTCTTGCTCCATTACAACAACTCAAAAGGACAAGAAGAAGAACAAGAATAGAGATTGTTTGATATGTTTTTGATCTGTGGCTATGAGAAGACATTGGTGAAAGATATGAGAGAAACAAAAAAGATAAAGGGAAATTATTTATTTATTCTGTTTTTGAAGGAGTTTTGGTGTGAAGTATTTAATATTTAAAAGGTTTGTGAATTGTTGACAGCAAGAAAATATGGGCATATCAAGAGATGGAGAGATTGTGATTGAAAGATGTTGACTTATGGTTCTGTACGTGTTGTTTTTATTATTATTTTATTTACTTATGGTTTTATTTATATGTTTTCTTTTTGATGAAACTATTTGACCTAAAATAAATATTAATAATGGATTTTGGGTTTGTTACATTTGAATCCATACTACAAATACCTATAGAATTTGAATTATAATTAAATATATATATTTGAACAAGTTATCTAATGGAAAGAGTAAAAAATTGTATGTTACCGATTTCTTTCACTCCAAACTATTTTACTCCCCATTTAATTCTAAATTTAATTTACAATTAATTTTAAATAATTTACTGAACCATTGGATTTTAGAGGTTAATTAAATCCGATATAGTTACGTGGATATATAATTAAACATAAATAATTCTACAATTAATTAAAAAATCTCAAGCATGATGGTTAACATGGTTAATAGAATATTAAAATAATTTAAACAATTTAGATATCAATTTTTGAAAATCAGACAGTTGGCATAGTTAAATTAAAAGATGAATAGTTAGGGTAGAAAATATAAAAAACGAAACAATTTGGGATGAAAAAATTCGTAACCCAAAATTATATTGCAAAATAATGTTTTTATTTTCTTGTAGCTCTTATATGACCCACAAGACAGAATAAAATGGAGGAAGACTCCTTTATAGCTGTCTTAAATTAGGTTCACATGTAAGTATTACATTTTTATGTTATTTCTAACTTTGTCTTTGAAATAAAATGGATTATGAGGGTTTGAACATATATGATAACATAATAAAGATGATATTAGCATATATCACTTAAATTACATGTTATACAATAACATTGGTAAGATTTCTAATCTTATACAAAAACGTTTTTTTTTTTTTCATAGGCAAATTATCCTCTAGTGAAAAATGGAAAGAAGGGACAAAGAGAAAAATAATGACACGGGTGGGTCAAGGTAAAGCCTTTTTCATTACATGTTATGTCAAAAATTTCCATTCATATGACATAACGACAAAATAACAATAATAATTCAACATCAGTATGATATATTCTTTATTTGTGACATTAAAATACCACATCTTTTACTCATTTGTATATTTCGTAATGTCAAAAATTATTTGAAAATAAACTCGCACGTATTCCGGGTCAGTTACCCAGTGACAATAATAATTCAACATCAGTATGATATATTACAATGTATGCTATCCTTTTTTTCATAATATATGGCATATTATCATAATATGATAACAGTATTAGTACTTCTGGCAATATCGAAAATCATTGTGATTAGTGTTTTTTGTTTTTTTTGACAGGGGATTAGTGTTATATTATCATGGAGTATTATTATTAATTTATTATGCATCCTCAATGGGGAAATATGTACGAGAAAAATGAGTAATGACACTTGGTAAGTACAAGATGTTGGAACTTTGAGGAAGCAAAACAGAACATTAAAGTCAGCAGCAACAGTAGTTATGTCAGAACAAACAGTGAATAAGAAGATCTAAAGCTTTGTCCAAATTCTTATGTATATCTGTCTCAATACTGTTGACATATTATTACAAACCAAAGCAAAGTTCATACACTATTGATCATCGGTTTTATTTATATATATTTTAATACGATCATTGGTTCAAAGAGTGGACACGGACTGACTTGACTTGACGGGTAATGAAATATTTTGGTTTGGTTACTTGTCAAAACTTCCGAGACTTGCAAATAGTATACTTGTCTTGCTACAATTAATTATAGTTAACGAGTATTTGTTATATTTATTTGATTATATACACGTATATTTTGTGGATGATGAATATATAGTGTAAATGACAACTATATATTGAAGTACCGAATAATATTTATATGTATAAAAATATTTTTTTCCGAATAACAAATATTTTTATACGAATAATAAAAAACAAGTAATGAATATAGAACAGATAACAGAACTAGAATTTTTTATTTGTCTTGTACTTATTACTTATGTTGCAGGGATAGATGTGGCGGGTTCAAGGCCTATTCAAACCATTTTGCACCCATTAAAAATTTACAAAAATAACAGAACTAGAATTTTTTATTTGTCTTGTACTTATTACTTATGTTGCAGGGATAGATGTGGCGGGTTCAAGGCCTATTCAAACCATTTTGCACCCATTAAAAATTTACAAAATCATTTTGCACCCATTGGATTTTTGTGCTGGATCCGCTACAAAATCATTTTGCACCCATTGGATTTTTGTGCTGGATCCGCCACTGTTTACGAAGCACGAATCAAACCTAACAAATCGTACAAGTATCTATACTTACGCTTTATGACGAAACATTCTTTCCGAAATCTTTTAGCTTTGTATATCACACTCCGCTGCCACTCTCCGCTATCTGTTTATCTCGATACCATTCACCACACCCTTATCCATTCCTCTGCCAATCATGAATTTAGGGTAACGTACAATTCATTCCATACCCATATAATATCTCTAAAGACTTTCACCAAAAGCCCAAAAATAAGAGCAAGAAAGCCCACTATTAATCTCTAAATAAAGCCCAATACAAAGCCCATCAGAAAGTTAGCATCACACATTTACCGTATCTCCTCTTGCTTAGGGTTCTTGTATCTCTCCGACAACTTCACCGGCGCAAAAGAAAATATGACTAAGTTCAGGAAACTCGGCCGGCCAGCGGCTCACCGTATGTCCATGCTCAGGTTTCGTATCCAAACTTCAATCTCTTGTTTATGCTTCTTCACATTTTACTTCTCAGTATAAATCTTTCGATATTGAAATGTTGGTTTCACTCTTGTTATCAGGACTATGGTTTCTCAGTTAGTGAAACACGAGCGTATAGAGACCACTGTAGCTAAGGTATTGTATTGATTCCATTTTTCTTATTTTCCTGAATCTGGGGTTTAACTAAGGTTTATTGAATCTACAATTTTCCTACCTATAACTCAATTTCATCATATTGTTTTGTCAGTGACTCTGTGCTATGAAAAACGATGCTCCTTTATTGCAAATTTTGATTCTTGAGCTATGTTATGTTCACTGTGTCTAGTGGTGTTTATATATGCTGAAGAAACAATTTATTTAGCCCATTAGAAAGTTAGTATCACAGATTGTTTTGTATGTGACTCTGTATTATGAAAAAGGATACTCTTTTTTGTAAATTTTGATTCTTTAGCTATGTTATGTTCTCTGTGTCTACCGGTGTTTAGTTATATATGCTGAAGAAACAATTGATTTAGTTTAGCCATAGAAAGTTAGGATCACAGATTGTTTTGTCTGTGACTCTGTGTTATGAAAAAAAGGATGCTCTTTTGTAAATTTTGATTCTTTGAGCTATATTATATTCACTGTGTCTAGTGGTGTTTAGTGATATATGCTGAAGAAACAATTGATTTAGTTTAGCCCAGTAGAAAGTTAGGATCACAGATTGTTTTTGTCTGTGAGTCTGTGTTATGAAAAAGGATACTCTTTTTTTGTAAATTTTGATTCTTTAGCTATGTTATGTTCTCTGTGTCTAGCGGTGTTTAGTTATATATGCTGAAAAAACAATTGATTTAGTTTAGCCATAGAAAGTTAGGATCACAGATTGTTTTGTCTGTGACTCTGTGTTATGAAAAAAAGGATGCTCTTTTGTAAATTTTGATTCTTGAGCTATATTATATTCACTGTGTCTAGTGGTGTTTAGTGATATATGCTGAAGAAACAATTGATTTTGCAGGCTAAAGAGGTTCGTCGTCTTGCTGATAATATGATTCAACTCGGCAAAGAGGTATTTGGTTTTCCTTGATGTCTTTGTATTCGATTATTCGATAACTTTTACTGCGTATGTTTTGCATCACACTAGTGTTAAGAAAGATATAGCCTTTGAACCATATTGAGATCATCTCATTTTCTGATCACTTGATCAGTGAATATATGGTTTGATTGAGTTGTTAGTTTGCTAGGTTCTGATTATTACATCTTGCTGATAAAATCTTACCAGGGTTCGCTTGCTGCAGCAAGGCAAGCAGCTGGTTTTGTGAGAGGAGATGATGTCATTCACAAGATTTTCACTGAATTGGCATATAGATACAAGTTAGACCTCAAAATCTTTTATCAACATTTAAAGTTAACTGTCATCACTTAAGCGCTTTGTGATAAATATCATTTGCTACAGAGATAGAGCTGGTGGATACACAAGATTGCTTCGTACTCGTATAAGAGTTGGTGATGCTGCTCCAATGGCTTATATCGAGTATAATTACTATCTTTTCTTTATCATTTTCGGCTTTTCGCTACTACGCTCATAATGATCTATAAGATTGATGTATTTAGAAGGCTTTCAGGTGAACTAATTGGTCATACAATGTGTAGGTTTATCGATAGAGAGAACGAGCTTAGACAATCTAAACCAGCAACACCTCAACCACCACAACGAGTACCATTGGACCCATGGGCAAGATCTCGGCTCACCAAACAGTTTGCTCCACCTAAGGAAGAGAAAAGCTCTGATTCTTCTGAGCTATAAAATCTCATTCTGATTACAAAATATCTTGTTTTTGCCTCAAGATGTATCTTCCTTGTCATGTTTTCACTGAGGTACACAATAAAGTTAGCATTTTTATTGGTTCAGAACATTTTGAATGTAATATTGAAAGCATCAAACATGTAAGAAGAGGCTTTTTCTTTACCCATGAACAAAGTTGTTAGTAAAGAAGTTTCTTTTCTTTCTTGCTTCTACAGGATTAGGTTAAGAGTTTGATATACTAATCTCTTGATGTGTTGACCTATGATCTACCAAAAACAGTAGAATTTAAATGCCTAACGCATGAAACCAAACCTACTTAACAGAATTTAGGTGAACCACTTTAACTGAACAATGCACCTAAATATCTAAACCCCAGTTTGATTTCAATTCTGAAGTCTACTCTTTTACCTGCCCTTTATGAGTTGTTGCAATCCCCATCATCCTCTTGACTTTTACACCCAATTAGTAAGAGATGATGAAATTGATAATGATGATGGTGATAACTTGTGGGAATGTTTTCTTACAACAGTTTCTACTTTAACATCAAGCAAAACACAACATGTGATCCTCCTCCATACTCATTTATGATTGTGGACCAACACACTATATATGGAACCTTTCCTTACATAAAAAGTTTGAAACTTTATTGTTTTACTTTAATTAGCCCTAAAATTCTGAACTTTGAATTGATATGACATAAATGTGAAAGCTTTGACAACATTCCCTACAACCCTTTTAATCTTAACATGATTTAAGCAGACACTGAATCCCACTCACCAGCTTGAATAAAGTTAGCTACAGAATACACATGAACATGCTCATCTGGAACCTCACTACTCCACGAAACCCTCTGTGACCTCCCCGAGCCCGGACCAGTGTTCTTAGATTCACCGTAATACAGAGTCTTCAGCGCAAAATCGCCACTCCAAGGTAACCATCCATCAGGAGTAATCAAAGCTTCCATATTACACCCAATAAACACAGTCCTTGAGTAATCTTTCCATGGCCTACCCAAGTAGTTCTTATGCACTTTAGGATTAGCTTTAAACAGCTTCATATACTCTTCAGTTCCATTAATCAAACAGTTCAAGAACACAAAACCAGTGGTTTGTCCCGGATCGACTCTTCCTTGGGCAGTAACTGCGTTCTTCTCTCCTTTTTCGGGTTTAACTTGTCGCGGTGCGATTAGAATTTCGCAGTCTTGGAATACAGCAGCTGAATTGCCAAAGATGAAGTCTACGTTTCCTTGGATTCGACAGTTTTTGTAGAATTGACGAAGACTATGAGCGTAGAGTGTGTCTTGGTTCCCAAGAAACTCACAATTCTGAAGCAGAGAGAAATCACTGTCTGATCTAAAGGCTACAGCTTGATGAGCGTCTGGTCCTGCTGTGTTCTGGAATGTTATATCACGAGCCATGAATCCATCTCCTACCACTCCTATCAACACCAAAACATTCAATCATATAAAGTATCAGCCAATGAAGTAGGCCTGGACTAAATGTAGAATCAGAATAAAAATATGAACTTTAGAACTCACCGACAGTTGCAGTATTATACGTACTGATCCCAGGCATACCAGCATTTAAAGAACCAGTAATGACCGTTTTACCCATTCCATCACCAATAAACACAACATTCTTCTTCTCAAACGGAACAATAACAGTCTCCTCATATACCCCTTCATTAATCTTTATAACAAACTTTTTCATTCCGTTATCTTCCGGCGCTGCATTAACGGCTTCTTGTACCGTCTTGTAACGACATTTTCCGTCTTTACACACCGTCACATCTTCTTTCAAACCCGACGGAAAACCCAAACCCGAACCCGAGCCCAAACCCGGCCCAATCTTCTCCCAAAACCCGTCACGTTCCGTTTTAGGAGAAGTCCATAACGAAAGATCCTCTCCGAAGTTATCGTAAGACAACATCATGCTTAAAGCGTTACTGCTGACGTGGATAAGTCCATCAAGAAACGACATCGTTTCACTAACTTGACTCGTACCATTAACATACTTAAGAGCAGACCAAGAATCGTACTGGTACACTAAAGCAGCACTCATCGAAGAACGAGCGTCTTTGATTTCGCCACGTGTTAAAGCCATATCCGTCGATTGAGTCCGATGCTCGGAGTAAGTTAGAAGCTGTAAACAAGTTTTCGCGGCGTTTGTACGGTTTAGATTCTTCCCTACGGATGAGTCTAGGATAGATTTGATTTTTGATTGTGCGGTTTTTAGGGTTTGGAATGAGATTGAGATTGCTGAGTGGATGATTTGAATTGGTTTTGGATCTGAAGGGATAAGACCTGGTTTTGATAGGGAAGAGATACATTCGTCTGGGTAACGAGTTGCGTTACAAGCGAGACGGATCTGGGGAGGATCGGTGGAGGAATGAGGGGGATTTTGGTGGTTGTGGTGACGGGAGGAGGAAGGGGAAGAGAAGAGGAAGAAGGAGAAGAGGAGGATGAGAATGGTGGACATTGTTGTGATTAAGAGATAGAAGAAGCAGCGGATTTGGGGTTTTTTGCGGTGATGGTGATGATGATAAGAAGCCATTAGAGATGAATGTGTGTGTATATA
>CM071720.1:19916700-19936478 GCA_036630335.1 Physaria fendleri | reverse complement strand
TTTTTTTTTTTTTTTTTTGGGTGTGTTCCTTTTTTTGTTGATTAGTGTTCTATTAGGGGATGGAGATTAGATTAAAAAATTAATTAAAAAGATGTGATTTGATTTGATTCTTTCTGTTTTTATTGAGATTTCTATTAAATTTAATAAAGTTAAATGATATTCTTATCTAATTATTTTAATCTTAGATTAATTTTTTTTTTATCTTTGATTTTTTACCTATTCAAATTCAATAAATTTGTAAAATATATATTTGTTTTTTTTTGTCTAATAGTAATTGTAAAGTTTTATCTATTTAATATGTCTTCTTTAAAATATCAATACCGGCCCATAAAGATAGGACCCAAAGTTCACTAACTTAATGAATAAGCCTACTTTATTTCAATGGTCGTTAATCGTTATTCTCTGTAATACTAAATACTCGTTTAAGAGAAAAAACCCCACCCGGGGATCCGACTCGCCGGAATAAATGATCGTCAGCGAATATTCACACTAACGCCACCGCATTGTCACCATCGTCGAATCAAAATCATCGGAA
This sequence comes from Physaria fendleri, assembly GCA_036630335.1. Lineage (NCBI taxonomy): Eukaryota > Viridiplantae > Streptophyta > Magnoliopsida > Brassicales > Brassicaceae > Physaria > Physaria fendleri. The sequence goes on along the minus strand of CM071720.1, from coordinate 19,935,943 downwards.
GAGTCAGATCAGTTCAAGAAAAGTGGGGTTGCTTTCTCTAAAAGTTACTACTCGTGTGATCAGGTCGAAAACTCTCTCATACAAGATCCGTTAATTAATCTAAGTTTCATATCACGTGAAGTGTCTATTAATTAGTCATTAGTATAGTCAAAACTATGTCCCTGTGTCACATGTTATCAAACACGCAATTACATGCACAGAACCTGGCCCATCACCTCAAATCTTATCACTTTAAACCAATAGTACTTTACCCCCACGTGTAAATGAACCAAAGAGTTCACGCCAACACCACAAACACTACCCTGTCACGTTAGTGTTTGTCAAAAACCACAGCCACTAATACCAAATCCGTGATACGACTAGTCCTACTCAACAAACCAACTCAAGATTTTATGATTTTGGGTCAACATCTACTAAAGAAAGAGTTTATTAGAATCTAGATTTCTGATGAAATGAGCAGCTGTTTTGGATCGTAAACAAAGGGCTTTATTACAGCATTCAACACCTTCATAAAAGGTCTGAGAACATAGAAAAACAAGCAAACAAACATGGTCTTAAAAAAAGCCGAAAATCCAAGAACAGGTGTTAAATCTTTACCTTCTAAAGACAGACTTTGACAAATGTTTGTTGTCTCTTTATTGATTTTGGCAGTTTCATCTTGGGAAAGGTTTTTTAATGGGTTAAGAGCGAGTGAGTACTCTTGATAGTATGGTAAACTGCGGCTAATACAGTAACCGAGCTGATGATTGGTAGTTGCTGTTGTGTATGGTAAAGGACTTGGTAGAAACTCGGGTAAGTAAGGCAAATCATACCCATTTTCAGGTAGAGAAGATAGCCGGCGAAGGTAACTCCGGTTAAGTAAACACCTGAGATTCTGTTGAAAATTGATAACATGGAGTTCATCTGAGGCTGGTAAACAGGAAGGTGTGGAGATAAAGGGCGAAAGCTTTTGGCTTTTGGTTCATCCTGTGTTGTCTTTATATCCCCTGAGATTGTAGAAAACATGCGTTTTGATGTTCCTGCATCAATAGCTCGGAAAGATCGAGCTAATTGAGCTCCAGAGATTGCAGTCTCAGTAGCTTTTGAATGCTACAATGATCATCAGGCACAAGCATAAGTTAAAAAACTGCTACTAAACATTACAAGTGAACAAAGTCCTTTTACCTCACTCTTCTCTGTAGTGGGATTGCTTGTGTTGTTAGTGCCCAAACCAGTACCAAGAATGTCATTCACAGAAGGTTTTGATCTATAAAAGAAAACATCACGTAATCAAAAAGAACACTTGCATAGTGAATTCAATAGCTAAGCATCAAAAGAAGCAAACAAAACTTACCCGAAAGCTCTACAAGAACTTGCATAGTTTTGAGCAGTGTATGAACTACCCCATGAAGGTTGAGTAAGCTGCAAAACAAGAACATTTCAAGAGAAGTTAAGACAAAAAGTTACTCTACGTATATCCAATAAACCTAAAGACCGAACCCCTCTTCTTCTTCTTCTTCATCCCATTACTTTCCACCATATTCCAATTGCAAGCTTTTTCAATTAACCAAAAGTACAACTCTCAGAAATTGCTAACAGTCTTAAGATTATCCCAAGAATAAGTTCATTTCTAATCCAAAAAAGCGGTAAACAGATTTGTGTCTACTTACACCACAATCTCATTTGCTCAAATTTTGTGACTATGAGCCGATTTAACACAAAATACACGAAAATCTGCAGATGAATATATAAATATAAATCCAATTCATTCCATAAAAGCTCCCGCGAAGCAAAGCAGAGCTCGGATGAGTAAATATAACAAAACGGATCCCAAATTTTCTGGACTAATCAATCAATTATTCCACCTAAACGAAGCAATGAAAGAGTTAATAACATACAGATTTGTAAACGGAAACAGGCGCAGAGACGACATCGCGTCGGCGAATCGATCGGAAAAGAGCCGTGGCAGCCATAGACAGAATCAGATCAATACTTCAACAAAAGAAATGGGATCTCTTCGCTCTCTCAATCCTAATTTTCATTAAAATTAAAATAAGCTAGAGGATAATTTTGTAAATTACAAATCCTGTCAAAAGTCATGCGCACCGCACGTGTCATTATGAGTTTAGAAACGAAACCTCTCGCTCGTTTAGAGGGTTTCATTTAGTAGAGAAACACTAATAGAGGTTCGTAGTTTAATAGTGGTTTTAAACTTAAATAACCAAAGATATTGTTTACAAAATGATGGATATTATTACATTAACCGTTTTTATGAAATTGTTCAGCTTGAATAAATAAATAAATAAAAATGTTAAATTATATTCAAAACATGGTACCAAAACACTTAAAATTGGCAGAAACAATCACAAAATGAAACTTTGATATTTACAGAAATAGTTTATATATTGAAAGAAAATTTTATTGAATGTGTAATAGCCTTGCTCATATTTATTAATTTTTATTGCAATTGAACTAATATTTCTGAATATTTTTATAATGTTAATCAAGTACAAAATGTTACTAATCTATCATATAATATGAACTTAAAAAGTAATTAGTATTTTTCAATTACCACAAATTTAAGAAAATTCACCATTGTTATATATAAGATTAACAAAAAGACAAACTTTTGTTACTTTGAACTTCATTGTAATTTAAGGAGTAATTATCCAATAGATATAGAGAAACAGTCACTTGCAATGTAATAACTCTCAGAAAAAGTAGAAGAAAAATAACAAAATTATCAATTTTCTGCAGCAGCACTTGCAGCACTCAAATCCACAGACAAATCAAGAGTCTGCAAAAAACAAAACAAAAAATCTCAATATTCAAAAGATTGAGTTTACTTGTGAACCAAGAAACATACCTTTCCAGTGATCTTGGTGTACATCTTAAGTACATCGTCAACAGTACTCTCAAAATGTGTTGTTGCATCATAAGTCTGATAAACACAAAAACAAGACATAAAACATTAGAAAAAAACAAAACAAAACAAGAAAAGTTTTTAGGATCTGATGATATTTTCTTACAGAAGAGATGAAACAGTTGTCTTCTTCTTGATTATTAGTTGGAACATAAGTATCATAAGAATGATAAAAAATCTCATCAATAGGACCAAGCAATTCAATTCCAGGTTTAAGTTCTTCTTCTGGATTATCAGTTTCAGCTTCTGCAGTAACAAAAGCTATGTATTTGCCTTTTGGTGCTACATTGTGAGCATATGAGCAACAGAACAAGTACCTACAAAAATCAGTGATTGAGACATCTATATGTTTCTAATAACCTGAATGTTTTTTCTTGATTATAAACTCTTACATGTCTGATTTGCGATTGAGTTGTTTCTGAGGAAGAATGATTTGGACAGAGTGAGCATCATTAGTGTCTGGAATAGGATGGCTCATTATACATACTGCTCGAGACACTTTCCCAACTTTCTTAACCTAAAAAGACAAAGGGAACAGTCTTAAGATTCTGTTCCACTTTCCCAACTTTCTTAACCTAAAAAGACAAAGGGAACAGTCTTAAGATTCTGTTCTGGTTGTGATACTGGTTATAAGCCTTGGAACGATTACTTGCTAGCCGCCCGTATTTGGCTTGATTTTGCAAGTATAGGTAGCAACCAAGTTAAGTATTAAGCTTATAGTTGTAAATATTTCCAAGTACGGAGCAATTAACAAGTCAGGAAATTTTGTTTCAATACTTAATCCCGTACTTGCTACTTGTATCCATAACAAACTCTTTGGTACTCCTATATATCCGTAACAGATAGTTGTTACCCCAAATAATACCCGTTATCACTTATTACCCGCCAAAAATACTAATAACTCAGAGAAAAAAACCCATTGTTGCTTGTAAGTTACCTGACAAGGCAAAGTAGAAGTACAAGCCAAAAGATTAAATACCCGAATAGAGCAAAACAAGTACGAAACCTACTAAAATCGGTGGGTACTTACCCGGTGCCCACCCCTAGTTGGTTTATTGTTACCTTGTCAGACAAGTATGAAGGATCACAAACAACTTTCTTGCATTTAGCAGTTTCTCCAGCTGAAGTAACACCAATAGCTTTTCCAGAGCCATCAAACTCAACCTTACATTCAGGCTTGTTGAGCATGTAAGTCCCACCATAGACAGCACTTAAACGTGCAAAAGCCTGATGCAGAAACAGACTTAAACTAAGAGGAAAAACCTAAAATGTTGACTTATGAGATAGAGTGAAGAAAAAACCTGTGGTAACTCTCCTAGACCGTATAATGGATAGATGTAAGGTGATCCTCCTTGAAATCGAGCCAAAGATTCCGCGTACAGCTTCAATAGATGATTCAACCAAAAATGACATCAAATTTAGAATATTCATTGCTTGATAAAAAAGAAGCTAATATAGACCACATAGAGCTAGCTCTACTAGTAAAGAATTCTGAAGAAACTCAGAGTTCGCTGATTCGAGTCGTCACATATAAAAGGTTTCTTTTAAAAAGGTGAATTAACATGGTTTGGGCGAGACCCAGGAAACGTAGATTCCACGAGTTTGAACTTCATGGATATTCGAAAAGAAAAACTAAGATAGATTACCTTGATTCTCTTAACAAAATCCATGGCGGGTTTATCCAAGTAGTCATCATCGTTGTGAAGTGCTAAGGCATGGCCTATGAAGTCTATTGTATCATCTTCAAGTCCATACTTCCTATTGAAAAAAAGAAAAAGCTTGTAAAGCAAGCAACTAGCTATAGTGCAGTAACTTAAGAAGAGATGGGAGGAAAAGTTTGTTGAACGTACGAGATGATCTCTCTAGCAGTGACTTTGTTAAGGTCAAGTCCTTCGTGAGACTTAGGATCTTTCTCATCATAGTCTTGTACATAGATAAAGAACTTTCTTGCACGTCGCTTTTCGAACAAACCCATTAATGGCGATTTCAAAGCTTCTACATCAGTCGCTGGTACTTTATAGATCTGACACAAATTTGGGACGGAAATGATCAAAACCTAGAGTAATGAAGTTGTTTTAAGAAAGGAAAATAGGTTTATATTACTACCTTGCCTTTCTTGTAGACGAAGCTACCATCAACTGCCTTAAAGTTAAGATACTTTGTGACATCAGTGTGAATTAGGGTTTGAACTAGGAGTCCATTAGCCATTATAAACTGCAGATCAAGAAAAGATATTCACCATTAATCTATTCACATTATGCATGTGCAGGACCGGTCCTGAGATTTGGAAGACCACCAACAAGGACAAGAAAAAGAGCCGCACGAAAAACCATGATTCTTAGGGGATGACGATGTGTATAATAACCAAAATACGACATACATACTTGAGAAAATGAAAGGCCAAAGAAATCTTTATAATAAAAAGGCCGCAAGCTGGAATTTGGATAGCTTGGCCCCAGGACCAGACAAGTACCTTAGGGATCATATCGACATTGTATTCTCTACTAGCTCCAAGATTCTCTTGAGGAGTGTCACTTCCTCTGAAACGCTTCCATAGCTGAATGAGATTAAGAGAAGATGATTCTCCTCCATAGTAGTCGTTTCTATCCATATGTAGTACCTAGAAAATATAAACTTCTTAACAAATGATTGAATCAAATTGATGCCCTAGACCAAATTTTCTTTTTGTCTTTTAGACTAGGCCAAAGTTCTATTTGATGCCCTATCGTTACAAAGATACAACTATATTTGATGCCATTAAAACTTTATATGTTTATAGATTTTAAAAATTTAGGTTAAAAATATCATTTTAAAAATTTAGGTTAAAAATATCTTTAAATATCTATACATCTTTACAAATTGGATATAAAATATGCCTCTAAAATTGTAATGCCCTAGGCGACAGTCTTGCTCGCCTATGCTCTGGGACGGTCCTGATCAAACGTAAACAATAAAGGTTAAGGAGAAGAAGAAGTAACCTTAAGGCCATCGACAGAGAGAAGACCACTAAGGATACATTCTTTGAGTCCAGTACCAAGAACAATCACATCATACTCTTCATCCATTTTTCCAAAATGATCTCTCAGAGATCTAGATTCTTTTTTTTTTCTTTGCTTATGTGAAATGAAAAGTGTGAGGAGGTAGGAAAAAAGAAATAGAGAATGATGTGTGGCTATTAACAGTCTTGTAATTACCACTTCTGTCTCCGATCTTACCGTTTAACCCTATGATAAAAAAAAGTTTCACTTTCATTAATTACTAAAACCGTATAATTAGGGAAAATTATTTGAATGTTATGTTCCCTATTATATAAAAATGGTTACAAAAATCTTACTATGTTTAGACGATAAAATGTCTTAGTTACAGTTACAATCTTTGACCAGAACCACAAAAGACATCACAAGAAAAAAACCCAAATTCCGACCAAAAATTCTGTCTGAAATTAATCGGGATTTTTTATCAAGTTCCGACGGAAAAAAATATTTTAACCGAAAATTGGTCAGTATTTTTCGATTATCTGTAACCGATCAACTATTTTGGTCCGAAATTTTGAAGCGATCCAATTTAACTAGGTACCAAGAGATCAAAATAAAGCTGCAGATGCTATGTCGAAAATACTTCTATCATTACCAAAATGTTTTAAAGAATTTTATTTGATTCCCCTGTAATTCGCGATTTACTTCGCTTAGATTCATATAATTAATAAAGATTATGAGTTAAAAAGAAAAAAATATAGTATTGATTCATTAGAGTTTTTTTATTTTCAAAATTATCCAAATGACTGAAGTTTTTACAACTTAAATAATTAGATTAAGTCTTTATGTATAACATTTATAAAATTAATTATTTGCAAAATTTTGTTTATTTTTGTTTAGTTTTGGGTATAACTAAAACATGAACAGGTAAACACTAAAAACCTAAAACTCAACTGTATTGATAAGGACAATATAGAGATATACAGATAGAGAAGTTAACCGAACTTTTTTTCCTTTTTAATATTCAAAAGTCTTTACAGATTTTCCCATCTTTCTTATTCCAACAAACACCTTTATATAGCCATAATCTCATCACAAACACAAACCAATAATAAACACCACACAAAGTAAAAGAAGCTAATAGATTAAGGCAAAAGAGTTTCCAAGCAAGTACAAACATGGCACTGATGAAACATAGTCTCTTTGTTGGTGTTCTATCATCACCACTTCTGATCTTTTGTCTCATTGCATTGCTTGCTGATCCGATTTCTGTAGGAGCTCGACGGTTATTGGATGATCCTAAACCAGAGTTACCTAAATTAGAAGTTCCCAAGTTACCAGAGATTCCAAAACCTGAGTTGCCAAAGATGCCGGAGATTCCTAAGCCCGAAGAAGGTAAAGTGTCAGAGATTCCAAAGCCTGAATTACCAAAGATTCCAGAGATTCCAAAGCCTGAATCGCCGAAGTTTCCGGAGATTCCAAAACCCGAGCTCCCAAAGATGCCAGAGATTCAGAAGCCTGAACTACCAAAAGTTGATGATATTCCAAAACCTGAGCTCCCAAAGATGCCAGAGATTTTGAAGCCGGAACTATCAAAGTTTCCAGAAATTCCAAAGCCAGAACTACCAAAGTTTCCAGAGATTCAAAAACCCGAGTTACCAAAGCTCCCTGAAAATGCAAAGCCTGAGTTGCCCAAGTTAATGGAGACTGAAAAGTTTGAGGCTCCTAAGTTCCCAGAAGTTCCAAAGCCCGAGTTACCGGAAGTTCCGAAACTTGAGGCTCCTAAGTTGCCCGAAATACCAAAGCCTGAGTTACCAAAAATACCAGAAATTCCAAAACCTGAATTACCAAAAGTTCCAGAAATCCCAAAACCTGAATTACCGAAATTGCCGGAACAACCCAAAATTCCCGAGATCACAAAACCCGAGATGCCTGAACTTCCCAAGATGCCAGAACTCCCAAAACTTCCATGAACTTCTTAATTTGTATCGTACGAGAGAAAAACCCAACTACTTTGAAACCCATCCCAGGATCTTAAAACCTTCATTTTACCCCATCATATATTATTTGTCATTTTGCAGTCTTATCTCATAATCGTCTCCGTATTGAATCATGTCTTTATGGTTTGGTCTCATAGTCATATGTTCATGTGTTGTTTGTTTTTTGAGGTAAAGGTCATAAAATTATACTTGTATTATGTTCTATTTGTATTGTATGTTTCCATATAGATTTCATGTAGTGCCTTCACATAAAGATTTCATATTCTATGATACGTAAATCCAAACACATCCAACAAAATATGTATATTCAATAGAATCAGTCAGCGGCAAATCAGAAAATACTGTTTTTCTAATTTTAGAAATATATGGGCCAAGATCAATTTTTTTTTTCTTAATTACAAGTACCAAACAACGAATAACCTATCTAGGGTTAACCACGCATATATATTTAGTGCTTACATTAACTAGTTTATCACTTTGCTGCAGCCACATTAAAACTCTCCAAATCTTTTAGGGTTTCAACAATTTCCAAACAAAAACAATGGTAACTTCCACAATCTCTCTAATCATTATCTCATCATTAGATTATTTCCGACAATATGTTCGAGTTTCTCTCATTCTGTAGGTTGATCCAGAGGTTGCTACGGCTGGGATCGTGAAAAAAAGAACGTTTAAGAAGTTTTCATTCAGAGGTGTTGATCTTGATGCTCTTCTTGATATGTCTACAGATGATCTTGTTAAACTCTTCCCTTCTCGTATCCGTAGAAGGTTAGAATATAAGTGTTTTGTGTTAGTTTAGTTTTGTCTGGTTATGTAGATTGCTATGTTTGTTTATGAGATTGATCAGTTTTGTTTATGTGAATTTGGATTCATATAGGTTCTCTAGAGGATTGACGAGGAAGCCTATGGCTTTGATCAAGAAACTTCGAAAAGCGGTATGATCTCTTTGTTCTTACTAGATCTGTGTTGAATCATGAGAATCCATTTTTAAAAAAATTTAGGAAATATCAAAACACACATATCCTGTCCGGATCTCATCCAAAAACATCAAACCTGAACATAAAGCGATTTATATAAATACTCGAATAACGTATACTTGAAGAACCTAACTCGATCCTAATTACTGATTCGAATCGCCACCTGGGAGGAGTCTCTTCCAAAAAAGTGAATTTAATATGGCTTAGGGTTCGTCTCAAATATATAGGATTCACGGAATTGAACTTCTTAAAAAAATAACTAATTGAATAGAGGGGTATTGATGATTCAAAGTATGCATGAGTTTTTTTGGATCGGGTTCAGATACTTAGGGTTTAGAGTAAATGGTATTAATATTGTACTTTTAGATTTCGGATTGAGTTCGGGTTTTAAAGCACTAAAGATTTGTGACTTTTTGATTATCTGAACAGAAAATTGAAGCACCAGCAGGTGAGAAGCCAGCAGCAGTAAGAACACACTTAAGGAACATGGTCATTGTACCTGAAATGATTGGAAGTATCATTGGTGTTTACAATGGCAAGACTTTTAACCAAGTTGAGATCAAACCTGAGATGATTGGTCATTACTTAGCTGAGTTCTCAATCTCATATAAACCTGTTAAGCATGGTAGGCCTGGTGTTGGTGCTACCAATTCCTCTAGGTTTATCCCTCTCAAGTGAATCATTTCACTATTATGCTTCAAAATAATGTCTTTTGTTTCTCGTTTTTTTTTTATGTTCTGTCCTTAAAGATTTTGTTTAAACTCTACTTCTTGGGTTTTTAATAACACATAGCATTTTTGAATATTATACTGCATTTTAAAATCGTGTATTGAGCTAGCGATCTCGAAGAATTGCATGATCTCATCAATACGCATTTGAGTCATCGAGATTTTTGTAATACGCATTTGAGTCATCAAGATTTTTGTAGTATCCTATCGGATATCCATCTTCTATCATCTTCTTTGAGTCGGTTTCTTTCTCGTTTGTACCATGGGCGAAATTTTTTGTTGCTGATATTATTTCGAAATCCTGAATGATTATTTATTTACGAAACAGAGCCGGTCCAAATATAATAGGGAACCAAACAAAAATATGGGACTTAAAAAAACCAAGAAAAAAAAAGGTAAGTCTATGTGTTTGATGGGAGTTGAACTCAATACTTTTAGTTGGAAGTAAATTACTCTATATACAATACTTAAAAAATTTAAAAATTTCGACCTCGGAATACTAAAAAATTCGGGAGCCTCAAGCGACGGCTTATGTGACTTATGCAATAGTCCGGTCTAACGAAACCTTTAAATGTTTTAATGAATGAAAGTATATGGTTTGGAAAAAAAAAAAAAAAAGTTTGGAAAAAAAAAAAAAAAATAGTGCACTTTAAAATACGTATGAAATGAAAGAAATGTAGGTGAGAGTTTGTTGAAGACTAACATGAAACTCACAAATCGTGTATTGAGATCTTCTTACCAAATCTTTCTACTCTTATGATTTCTCTATTCTAAGATCCCTCTCTTCTCCATCTTATTTAAGACACCATTCTTGAATCTCAACACAAAACCAAAACATAAACACTCTATACTCACAACATTACTTAAAACTCTTCTTTGTAAGTTGGTTTCAATTCAAGAATGGTTAATGTTCGTGCGCCTATTCTCATCTCTTATGTCTTTTTCCTTGTCTTTATTTCGTCGTTTGCTACACCTAGTTTTGCTGCTAGAGTAGGCGACTCTATGGTTCAAAATACGGTCCCAAAGTTATCAGAGGAGCCAAAGATTCCAGAAGAGCAAGAGATGCCATTACCAGAAGAACCTGAGATTCCTGAGGAACCCGAGGAACCAGAGATTCCTGAAGAGCCCGAGGAACCAGAGATTCCAGAAGAGCCTGAGATTCCTGAGGAACCCGAGGAACCAGAGGAGCCAGAAGGGCCAGAATTTGGATTTCCTTCATGGATTCCAAGCTTTCCTTTTCCACCTGGTAATAACGGTGTTCCAAATACTGAGAAGACAAAACAAACATCAACAGTTACAGAGGTCAACCACTTTCCCAACTTTCTTAACCTAAAAAGACAAAGGGAACAGTCTTAAGATTCTGTTCTGGTTGTGATACTGGTTATAAGCCTTGGAACGATTACTTGCTAGCCGCCCGTATTTGGCTTGATTTTGCAAGTATAGGTAGCAACCAAGTTAAGTATTAAGCTTATAGTTGTAAATATTTCCAAGTACGGAGCAATTAACAAGTCAGGAAATTTTGTTTCAATACTTAATCCCGTACTTGCTACTTGTATCCATAACAAACTCTTTGGTACTCCTATATATCCGTAACAGATAGTTGTTACCCCAAATAATACCCGTTATCACTTATTACCCGCCAAAAATACTAATAACTCAGAGAAAAAAACCCATTGTTGCTTGTAAGTTACCTGACAAGGCAAAGTAGAAGTACAAGCCAAAAGATTAAATACCCGAATAGAGCAAAACAAGTACGAAACCTACTAAAATCGGTGGGTACTTACCCGGTGCCCACCCCTAGTTGGTTTATTGTTACCTTGTCAGACAAGTATGAAGGATCACAAACAACTTTCTTGCATTTAGCAGTTTCTCCAGCTGAAGTAACACCAATAGCTTTTCCAGAGCCATCAAACTCAACCTTACATTCAGGCTTGTTGAGCATGTAAGTCCCACCATAGACAGCACTTAAACGTGCAAAAGCCTGATGCAGAAACAGACTTAAACTAAGAGGAAAAACCTAAAATGTTGACTTATGAGATAGAGTGAAGAAAAAACCTGTGGTAACTCTCCTAGACCGTATAATGGATAGATGTAAGGTGATCCTCCTTGAAATCGAGCCAAAGATTCCGCGTACAGCTTCAATAGATGATTCAACCAAAAATGACATCAAATTTAGAATATTCATTGCTTGATAAAAAAGAAGCTAATATAGACCACATAGAGCTAGCTCTACTAGTAAAGAATTCTGAAGAAACTCAGAGTTCGCTGATTCGAGTCGTCACATATAAAAGGTTTCTTTTAAAAAGGTGAATTAACATGGTTTGGGCGAGACCCAGGAAACGTAGATTCCACGAGTTTGAACTTCATGGATATTCGAAAAGAAAAACTAAGATAGATTACCTTGATTCTCTTAACAAAATCCATGGCGGGTTTATCCAAGTAGTCATCATCGTTGTGAAGTGCTAAGGCATGGCCTATGAAGTCTATTGTATCATCTTCAAGTCCATACTTCCTATTGAAAAAAAGAAAAAGCTTGTAAAGCAAGCAACTAGCTATAGTGCAGTAACTTAAGAAGAGATGGGAGGAAAAGTTTGTTGAACGTACGAGATGATCTCTCTAGCAGTGACTTTGTTAAGGTCAAGTCCTTCGTGAGACTTAGGATCTTTCTCATCATAGTCTTGTACATAGATAAAGAACTTTCTTGCACGTCGCTTTTCGAACAAACCCATTAATGGCGATTTCAAAGCTTCTACATCAGTCGCTGGTACTTTATAGATCTGACACAAATTTGGGACGGAAATGATCAAAACCTAGAGTAATGAAGTTGTTTTAAGAAAGGAAAATAGGTTTATATTACTACCTTGCCTTTCTTGTAGACGAAGCTACCATCAACTGCCTTAAAGTTAAGATACTTTGTGACATCAGTGTGAATTAGGGTTTGAACTAGGAGTCCATTAGCCATTATAAACTGCAGATCAAGAAAAGATATTCACCATTAATCTATTCACATTATGCATGTGCAGGACCGGTCCTGAGATTTGGAAGACCACCAACAAGGACAAGAAAAAGAGCCGCACGAAAAACCATGATTCTTAGGGGATGACGATGTGTATAATAACCAAAATACGACATACATACTTGAGAAAATGAAAGGCCAAAGAAATCTTTATAATAAAAAGGCCGCAAGCTGGAATTTGGATAGCTTGGCCCCAGGACCAGACAAGTACCTTAGGGATCATATCGACATTGTATTCTCTACTAGCTCCAAGATTCTCTTGAGGAGTGTCACTTCCTCTGAAACGCTTCCATAGCTGAATGAGATTAAGAGAAGATGATTCTCCTCCATAGTAGTCGTTTCTATCCATATGTAGTACCTAGAAAATATAAACTTCTTAACAAATGATTGAATCAAATTGATGCCCTAGACCAAATTTTCTTTTTGTCTTTTAGACTAGGCCAAAGTTCTATTTGATGCCCTATCGTTACAAAGATACAACTATATTTGATGCCATTAAAACTTTATATGTTTATAGATTTTAAAAATTTAGGTTAAAAATATCATTTTAAAAATTTAGGTTAAAAATATCTTTAAATATCTATACATCTTTACAAATTGGATATAAAATATGCCTCTAAAATTGTAATGCCCTAGGCGACAGTCTTGCTCGCCTATGCTCTGGGACGGTCCTGATCAAACGTAAACAATAAAGGTTAAGGAGAAGAAGAAGTAACCTTAAGGCCATCGACAGAGAGAAGACCACTAAGGATACATTCTTTGAGTCCAGTACCAAGAACAATCACATCATACTCTTCATCCATTTTTCCAAAATGATCTCTCAGAGATCTAGATTCTTTTTTTTTTCTTTGCTTATGTGAAATGAAAAGTGTGAGGAGGTAGGAAAAAAGAAATAGAGAATGATGTGTGGCTATTAACAGTCTTGTAATTACCACTTCTGTCTCCGATCTTACCGTTTAACCCTATGATAAAAAAAAGTTTCACTTTCATTAATTACTAAAACCGTATAATTAGGGAAAATTATTTGAATGTTATGTTCCCTATTATATAAAAATGGTTACAAAAATCTTACTATGTTTAGACGATAAAATGTCTTAGTTACAGTTACAATCTTTGACCAGAACCACAAAAGACATCACAAGAAAAAAACCCAAATTCCGACCAAAAATTCTGTCTGAAATTAATCGGGATTTTTTATCAAGTTCCGACGGAAAAAAATATTTTAACCGAAAATTGGTCAGTATTTTTCGATTATCTGTAACCGATCAACTATTTTGGTCCGAAATTTTGAAGCGATCCAATTTAACTAGGTACCAAGAGATCAAAATAAAGCTGCAGATGCTATGTCGAAAATACTTCTATCATTACCAAAATGTTTTAAAGAATTTTATTTGATTCCCCTGTAATTCGCGATTTACTTCGCTTAGATTCATATAATTAATAAAGATTATGAGTTAAAAAGAAAAAAATATAGTATTGATTCATTAGAGTTTTTTTATTTTCAAAATTATCCAAATGACTGAAGTTTTTACAACTTAAATAATTAGATTAAGTCTTTATGTATAACATTTATAAAATTAATTATTTGCAAAATTTTGTTTATTTTTGTTTAGTTTTGGGTATAACTAAAACATGAACAGGTAAACACTAAAAACCTAAAACTCAACTGTATTGATAAGGACAATATAGAGATATACAGATAGAGAAGTTAACCGAACTTTTTTTCCTTTTTAATATTCAAAAGTCTTTACAGATTTTCCCATCTTTCTTATTCCAACAAACACCTTTATATAGCCATAATCTCATCACAAACACAAACCAATAATAAACACCACACAAAGTAAAAGAAGCTAATAGATTAAGGCAAAAGAGTTTCCAAGCAAGTACAAACATGGCACTGATGAAACATAGTCTCTTTGTTGGTGTTCTATCATCACCACTTCTGATCTTTTGTCTCATTGCATTGCTTGCTGATCCGATTTCTGTAGGAGCTCGACGGTTATTGGATGATCCTAAACCAGAGTTACCTAAATTAGAAGTTCCCAAGTTACCAGAGATTCCAAAACCTGAGTTGCCAAAGATGCCGGAGATTCCTAAGCCCGAAGAAGGTAAAGTGTCAGAGATTCCAAAGCCTGAATTACCAAAGATTCCAGAGATTCCAAAGCCTGAATCGCCGAAGTTTCCGGAGATTCCAAAACCCGAGCTCCCAAAGATGCCAGAGATTCAGAAGCCTGAACTACCAAAAGTTGATGATATTCCAAAACCTGAGCTCCCAAAGATGCCAGAGATTTTGAAGCCGGAACTATCAAAGTTTCCAGAAATTCCAAAGCCAGAACTACCAAAGTTTCCAGAGATTCAAAAACCCGAGTTACCAAAGCTCCCTGAAAATGCAAAGCCTGAGTTGCCCAAGTTAATGGAGACTGAAAAGTTTGAGGCTCCTAAGTTCCCAGAAGTTCCAAAGCCCGAGTTACCGGAAGTTCCGAAACTTGAGGCTCCTAAGTTGCCCGAAATACCAAAGCCTGAGTTACCAAAAATACCAGAAATTCCAAAACCTGAATTACCAAAAGTTCCAGAAATCCCAAAACCTGAATTACCGAAATTGCCGGAACAACCCAAAATTCCCGAGATCACAAAACCCGAGATGCCTGAACTTCCCAAGATGCCAGAACTCCCAAAACTTCCATGAACTTCTTAATTTGTATCGTACGAGAGAAAAACCCAACTACTTTGAAACCCATCCCAGGATCTTAAAACCTTCATTTTACCCCATCATATATTATTTGTCATTTTGCAGTCTTATCTCATAATCGTCTCCGTATTGAATCATGTCTTTATGGTTTGGTCTCATAGTCATATGTTCATGTGTTGTTTGTTTTTTGAGGTAAAGGTCATAAAATTATACTTGTATTATGTTCTATTTGTATTGTATGTTTCCATATAGATTTCATGTAGTGCCTTCACATAAAGATTTCATATTCTATGATACGTAAATCCAAACACATCCAACAAAATATGTATATTCAATAGAATCAGTCAGCGGCAAATCAGAAAATACTGTTTTTCTAATTTTAGAAATATATGGGCCAAGATCAATTTTTTTTTTCTTAATTACAAGTACCAAACAACGAATAACCTATCTAGGGTTAACCACGCATATATATTTAGTGCTTACATTAACTAGTTTATCACTTTGCTGCAGCCACATTAAAACTCTCCAAATCTTTTAGGGTTTCAACAATTTCCAAACAAAAACAATGGTAACTTCCACAATCTCTCTAATCATTATCTCATCATTAGATTATTTCCGACAATATGTTCGAGTTTCTCTCATTCTGTAGGTTGATCCAGAGGTTGCTACGGCTGGGATCGTGAAAAAAAGAACGTTTAAGAAGTTTTCATTCAGAGGTGTTGATCTTGATGCTCTTCTTGATATGTCTACAGATGATCTTGTTAAACTCTTCCCTTCTCGTATCCGTAGAAGGTTAGAATATAAGTGTTTTGTGTTAGTTTAGTTTTGTCTGGTTATGTAGATTGCTATGTTTGTTTATGAGATTGATCAGTTTTGTTTATGTGAATTTGGATTCATATAGGTTCTCTAGAGGATTGACGAGGAAGCCTATGGCTTTGATCAAGAAACTTCGAAAAGCGGTATGATCTCTTTGTTCTTACTAGATCTGTGTTGAATCATGAGAATCCATTTTTAAAAAAATTTAGGAAATATCAAAACACACATATCCTGTCCGGATCTCATCCAAAAACATCAAACCTGAACATAAAGCGATTTATATAAATACTCGAATAACGTATACTTGAAGAACCTAACTCGATCCTAATTACTGATTCGAATCGCCACCTGGGAGGAGTCTCTTCCAAAAAAGTGAATTTAATATGGCTTAGGGTTCGTCTCAAATATATAGGATTCACGGAATTGAACTTCTTAAAAAAATAACTAATTGAATAGAGGGGTATTGATGATTCAAAGTATGCATGAGTTTTTTTGGATCGGGTTCAGATACTTAGGGTTTAGAGTAAATGGTATTAATATTGTACTTTTAGATTTCGGATTGAGTTCGGGTTTTAAAGCACTAAAGATTTGTGACTTTTTGATTATCTGAACAGAAAATTGAAGCACCAGCAGGTGAGAAGCCAGCAGCAGTAAGAACACACTTAAGGAACATGGTCATTGTACCTGAAATGATTGGAAGTATCATTGGTGTTTACAATGGCAAGACTTTTAACCAAGTTGAGATCAAACCTGAGATGATTGGTCATTACTTAGCTGAGTTCTCAATCTCATATAAACCTGTTAAGCATGGTAGGCCTGGTGTTGGTGCTACCAATTCCTCT
Organism: Physaria fendleri; assembly: GCA_036630335.1. NCBI lineage: Eukaryota > Viridiplantae > Streptophyta > Magnoliopsida > Brassicales > Brassicaceae > Physaria > Physaria fendleri. The sequence continues at coordinate 19,918,998 of CM071720.1, read as the reverse complement.
AGGTTTATCCCTCTCAAGTGAATCATTTCACTATTATGCTTCAAAATAATGTCTTTTGTTTCTCGTTTTTTTTTTATGTTCTGTCCTTAAAGATTTTGTTTAAACTCTACTTCTTGGGTTTTTAATAACACATAGCATTTTTGAATATTATACTGCATTTTAAAATCGTGTATTGAGCTAGCGATCTCGAAGAATTGCATGATCTCATCAATACGCATTTGAGTCATCGAGATTTTTGTAATACGCATTTGAGTCATCAAGATTTTTGTAGTATCCTATCGGATATCCATCTTCTATCATCTTCTTTGAGTCGGTTTCTTTCTCGTTTGTACCATGGGCGAAATTTTTTGTTGCTGATATTATTTCGAAATCCTGAATGATTATTTATTTACGAAACAGAGCCGGTCCAAATATAATAGGGAACCAAACAAAAATATGGGACTTAAAAAAACCAAGAAAAAAAAAGGTAAGTCTATGTGTTTGATGGGAGTTGAACTCAATACTTTTAGTTGGAAGTAAATTACTCTATATACAATACTTAAAAAATTTAAAAATTTCGACCTCGGAATACTAAAAAATTCGGGAGCCTCAAGCGACGGCTTATGTGACTTATGCAATAGTCCGGTCTAACGAAACCTTTAAATGTTTTAATGAATGAAAGTATATGGTTTGGAAAAAAAAAAAAAAAAGTTTGGAAAAAAAAAAAAAAAATAGTGCACTTTAAAATACGTATGAAATGAAAGAAATGTAGGTGAGAGTTTGTTGAAGACTAACATGAAACTCACAAATCGTGTATTGAGATCTTCTTACCAAATCTTTCTACTCTTATGATTTCTCTATTCTAAGATCCCTCTCTTCTCCATCTTATTTAAGACACCATTCTTGAATCTCAACACAAAACCAAAACATAAACACTCTATACTCACAACATTACTTAAAACTCTTCTTTGTAAGTTGGTTTCAATTCAAGAATGGTTAATGTTCGTGCGCCTATTCTCATCTCTTATGTCTTTTTCCTTGTCTTTATTTCGTCGTTTGCTACACCTAGTTTTGCTGCTAGAGTAGGCGACTCTATGGTTCAAAATACGGTCCCAAAGTTATCAGAGGAGCCAAAGATTCCAGAAGAGCAAGAGATGCCATTACCAGAAGAACCTGAGATTCCTGAGGAACCCGAGGAACCAGAGATTCCTGAAGAGCCCGAGGAACCAGAGATTCCAGAAGAGCCTGAGATTCCTGAGGAACCCGAGGAACCAGAGGAGCCAGAAGGGCCAGAATTTGGATTTCCTTCATGGATTCCAAGCTTTCCTTTTCCACCTGGTAATAACGGTGTTCCAAATACTGAGAAGACAAAACAAACATCAACAGTTACAGAGGTCAACGGTTCAAACAAGAAGCCATAGATCAATGACTCAAGAACCTCAAAAAAGATTACATACTCTTCTTTAATTAATGATTATATAAGTAATATCTTGTACTGATTCTCTCTTGTAACATATAAAGTCATGGAGCTAAGATCTTATTATATATATACTTTATGATTTTTTTATTTGAAACCAATATATAATAAACAAAAAGCAAATTACAAAAAAAAATTCAAAAAAAAAGAGTAATCAAAAGAGAAAAGATTTCAAATGCTTGACATCTGCTAGCCTAACACCAACCTGACAGTTCATGTCAAACAAAAACCAAATGCCATAACCAAAAAGGAACTTCAAAGGTTTAACTAACTTAAGCAAGATTCATACAGACTTACAGCCTTTCCATTAATCAAGTATTATGCTTTTTGCATTAGCCTTGTAGAGTATTTCACTGCCCTGATCAACAAGTCCTTCTGCCAAAGAGTTTGCAATCCCACCAACGCCACCAACCGGGTAGTTAATTCCGCCATAGTGCCTGTCACATAAAACCTGAACAAGTCCTTCTGCCAAAGAGTTTGCAATCCCACCAACGCCACCAACCGGGTAGTTAATTCCGCCATAGTGCCTGTCACATAAAACCTGCCCTTGAACATGTAAGAGAAGAAAATAACAGAAAGGGAAACACGAGTATACACCAAGTTTCAAAAGAAGGATCTTACCATACTTGCATTGATCATTGGCGTCTGCAAAGCGTTGACCGTACTTACAATGAAACACTGCAGGCTTCAAAGGTTTAACTAACTTTAGCAAGACTCATACAGACTTACAGCCTTTCCATTATCAAGTATTATGCTTTTTACATTAGCCTTGTAAAGTATTTCGCTGCCCTGATCAACAAGTCCTTCTGCCAAAGAGTTTGCAATCCCACCAACGCCACCAA
>CM071720.1:19874880-19886689 GCA_036630335.1 Physaria fendleri | reverse complement strand
GAGCATCAAACTGTTTAAGGTCATTCACATTGTTTGCCACAAGCAACACCTTTGGTTTACTCGAGTTTTCTCTTTCAGTACACAACTCTGCCTGTAGATACGCTGTGTAGCAACCTTGATATATCTTTTCCACGTCTTCCAGTAAACAATGGCTATCAAATTGTTGATTAAAGTTATGATACACATTTGTAGCTAAAGCCTTTCTACTTTTGCATCCTCTTGCCCAAATCCCAACCATTTTCAACTTCTCATTGGGATTCAAATCCAATAGTTCCTTAATTTCTTTCATGTGTTTACCATTCTCCACTAGCTGCTTCGGATGGCTTGTATCTATCAGTTTTTTTGATATCTCGTCAGCTATTCGGTCCACTAGCTCTGCGTCAGTCCTAGAGACAAAAGGCCACAAAACAAACGAAACCGTAAGTATTTGATTCAAATCAAATCAATAAAGGTCTGTTTGTTCGTTCATTTCGTATATACATTAAATGATTCATTCAAATGGTTCATTTAAATGGTTCATCCACCCTACTGTTTAGTAACAAAAATTAATCAAATTTTTGTTTACCATTCTGATGAACAATAGCCGGAGAGATCAGCCAAATCCGTCAATGCGCTTCTCCAAGAAAGCACTTTCGCAGGATCTTCTCTTTTCTCGTGCTTCTTAAACTGTTCAGCGACATCTTTGATCTGTCTCCTCACATCACACGGATTCACGCCGTAAAAGATGGGCTTCACGGTGATCTTCTTCTTCTTCTGTAAATCCATAATCTTCACTAGCTCCTCGAGACACCAACAAGAGGCAGCATAATTCGCAGAGAACACAACGACGGCGATTTTTGAATTCTTGATGGCGCGACAGAGCTCCCACGAAATAAGCTGACCATTTTCAAGCTCCTTGTCGTCTTTGAAAGTTCGGATTTTTCTTTGAACAAGTTCTTTGAAAAGAAAGCTGGTGAAGCTGCGGCGAGTGTCGAGGCCTCTAAAACTTAGAAAGACATCGTAATCAGGTGCATTAGCAGAAGCCATTTCTTTTTGGTTTTTGAGGAGATAATAGAGATAACATAACTCGTGTGCACCTTATATAAGCCACGTTACTAAGTGGAGTTTGAAGATAGACTTCTTAGAGCACCTCCAATGTACAGAAACCAAATTAAGTTTCTGAACTTAAAGAAAAATAATATTTTAATGAAAATCATCTATTTAATTAAATGGAATATCTATAAAAAATGATATCTATAAAAAATGTTGAACCAATAATAACATGACAAATGTGGAAACAAGTTTCTAAACCATTTCTTAAAGTACCAAAATAAGATCTGTTTCTCTTTTCTCTTCCATCCTTTTTATTTTTTAATTATTAATTTTTTTTGGAGACTTATGCTAAAAGCCTCCGATGGAGGTGCCCTTATTGGTCTACTACTATCTATTTCCTGGTATTTTCATTTTGTTTGTTTTAGTTTATTTTGGTAATTTTATTTGGTCAGCTTTTGTTAATTGAAATACCAAGAAAGAGGGGTCTGTAAAATGACAAGAAAGTAGCAGCCAAAATCAGAAAATGTTCAATATAATAATGTAATAAAATCTTCTGTTGAATTTTCTTTGTTTTTGTTTATTATGTTTTATTTAAAATTATTTAAAAGATTTAATCATAAACTAATATGATTTTCCTTTGTTTTTCCTTATTTTGATTTACTTTGTTTTTCCTTATTTTGATTTTAGAAAAGTGTTGAACGTTTAACTTTCTCTAAGTTTTCTTTCAAATTGCAAATCTTTCTCTTCTGGCCGTGGTTCGTATGAGCAAGCATACAGTTTAGAGACAACGCTGGAGGATACCTAAGTTCCAGCTGGACTTCCCTAATGTAAGTAGGTCGGTTAGGATTGTCTTTTGATCGCCGGAGTTCGCCGAAGTACATGGCCAGGTACGACAGAAAGTACTTTCGGGCGTCGAATCGAGGATTCGTCACCTCGCTAAGAAAGGACGAAGGATTCCCAAATTACAGGACGACGATGAACAAGGAAAAGAACAATTTTTACAAGCAACTTTTGAGGTCGTCACAACAGAAGTGTTACCTCTTCGGTCGTCACAACAGAAGTGTTACCTCTTCTCGCCCGAATTGAAACCGATGATCCCTTATGTGCGGCTGGGAGCGAGCCTCTTGCTCGGCTACAACGGGCTGTTGCATTGTGCGGCCAAAATCGGTAAGGACTAAGCTTAAAAATCGAAGTAGGTGAATGTTTGTAAGGCGGTGAATTCTTTCTTGTTCGTGACTCAATGCTTCTCGAATTTGGTTAGTCTCCTTGCTTAGAGGCTTTTATTCGGTTGCTTTTTCTTGTTTCTTTTCTTGTCCGTCGAGTGTGACGACAAACTTATGTGTTTCACTTCCTTCGGCCGGTCATAGTTACGGCTACAAGCTATCCGTCAGAGAAACGCTGTTGGTTATAGATACGACAATGTTTTTCTCCGCCTGGGACTTTATTGCGGGCGGAGCTGATGGAGCCTAATGTATATGGGTTTGGGTAAAAGTTTCTGTAAACCGAGACTCATGTAAGTTTGCAACTGGGATTTGCCCTTATATTAATGAACTCTAGATGACAAAACAAAATGTTAACTGTTTATTACACAGCAACCAAACATAATGTACATTAGTCTGTGGTTAAATAATCATGTAAATGTTTTAAAAGTCTTTTTTCTCTGTTTTAGGTTTGTAGATTCAAAGTTTGTCTCTTTTGTATTCTTTTTTTTTTTGGCAGGATCTCTTTTGTATTCATTTTCTTACACTTGCGGAAACATCAAAACATCCCAATTGTTCAGACAAATCTTTTATTTCTATTTTAAGACAGAAGAATATTACATCAAACTGGTACGGTACATCCAGATGTAAAAAGATGGCTTACAAGTTAAAAAACTAAGAAACAAACAAACACATCAACTTTAATATTCCTTATTCTAAACAATATATAAGAAAAATAAAACAGCTTATTTAACCCAAGTCTACAATGTATGTTACTAAAGACTATATACTATTGCATTTATTCTTTCTCTAAGTTGACCTCTGTTTTACAACAAAGTGAATATATTCTTTAAGGTAATAAAAACATAACCTGAAATATTCATGGCTTGATATGTTGTCTGCTCAAATTCAACAGGATCATCATCTCTTTGTTTGAAAGCATCTGACCTAAAAAGCTGACGATCTTCATAGTACTTCAACAGCTCAACCTCGTAGACACATCTTACTACTGATGAATTAAGCAACTGTCTATCTTGTGTAGTGATAATGATTCTGCTCCCTGGACCAAACCAGTTAAACTCTTCAGCAAGTGCATCAAATTGTTCGATCTTGTCGACATCGTTTGCGACAAGAAGAACTTTCTTATTCTTGAGTCTTGCTTTGATTGTCGTAAGAGACATACGACAGTTCGTTGTTGTTAAACCATCTCCGTGCATCTTCGAAATAAGCTCATCTTGTAACCGAGATTTGCGGTAATGTAGTGAGATTCCTCTCACGTCTTTGAGGAAACAATGAGCTTGGAAGTGATGTTTTATGTTTTGGTAAACGTGGTTAGCTAGTGCTGATCTTCCTGAGTTTCCTCTTCCCCAAATCCCGATTACTCGAACATCTTCATTGGAGTATAGATCAAGTCTTGGATATAATTCTCCCATGTGTTGGTCGATCCCAATTAGGATATTGTCATTGCTTGGTGACATTGAGAACAGCTCTCTTGATACTTTCTCAGTAATTTTCTCGACCAGCTTCGCGTCATCTTCGCTATAACAGAAGTAGAGACAAAGATCCTAACTTTGAGAAACAGAGGAAAAAAGGGCCTAAATTTGAAAAACAGAGTAAAAGGTCCTAACTTTTAAAAAACAGAGTAAAAATCAAAATTATGAGAAACAGAGGAAAACAGATCCTAACTTCGAAAACAGAGTAAAAGGTCCTAACTTTGAAAAACAGAGTAAAAATCGAAATTTTGAAAAACAGAGTAAAAATAGAAATTTTGAGAAACAGACAAAAAAAATCAAAACTTTGTGAATGATTTAACAAATCAAAATCTGATATTCTCCACCCAAATCATGAATCTTTAAAAGATAGGTGAACAACCTTACCAATCTCTGGAACACTCGCCGGAGAGACTAGCCAATTTAGTCAAAGCATATCTCCACGATTTGACCTTTCATCTTTGAAAGTTCGAAAATTTTGTGATTCTAACTCCTTGTAGAGGAAACTTACGAAGTTTCTGCGAGTGTCTAAGCCTCGGAAGCTTAGAAAAACGTCGTAATTTTTGGGAGTGAATGATGAAGAAGACAAAGAAGACAAAGACCTGGAATCGAATATTCGTAAAGATTTAACCTTTTGCTTAAAACGTAGCAATTTTTTAAAGATGGTATTCATGATTTTTTGTGTTTTTTTTCCCTTGTTTTTCTCTCCTTATGTGCTTTTGGTGAGTTTGTAATAATTTGGGGAATGTAACAAAAGAATTTATACAGAGAGATCTTGCAAGGAAAGTACCATTACATAATTGAATTAATTACGAGGAATACCACCAGTGTTTGAAAACCTTCCCAAAAATAGTATACACGGTTTTCGAGTATTTTTTTTTTTGTCTTTTTGCGAGATTAAATTACCAAAAAATTCTGATTACCAGAATAATCGTGAACTCAAAATCAAGACAAAAAAACATGGTAAACAGATCAATTACCGATAGTAATCGTTGATCAGAATCGTGAACGAGGGCAAAAAAGTCTTCTCGCCACTTCGAAACCAACGTGCTATTTTTTTAGAAGGTTTTCAAGAAAAAGACTATTTCTTATGATTGACCCTACATAATTTGGATGTGTTTATTCTCTCGAGAGAAATAACTTATTTCATCTGGCGTCGTTAAAATAATGTGATCGTTTAACGGGATCCGGTGGTGGCAGCTTATTTAGAGCTAGCCCCGAAGTCCCATATGTAGATTAAACCTTTTGGTGTGTAGTTTCTAGTGATGAGAGCAATCGGAGTCTGCGGCAGCGATGGTAAAGATGACAGTGGCTCGTCGTCTTTTCAGCTTCCGTACATGTGCTAAGCTCCACTACTTCGGCAGGTGGCAGTCTTGAATCTCGATTGTCATGCGTAATGTATATCTCTCACGTTGGCGGGTCGATTTTGGAGAAGTCACGTGACAGAGACACCATACTGCTCCAGATCGTTATCGCAACAGAATCTCATCCAAGACCAGGAGGATCTTGCTCGAAGAAAGAGAAGAAAGATTGGAGGCTAACCTTACTCGGACTGAAGATTTAAAGCGGTTTCAGGGCGAAGGAAATCTAAAGACGATTCATAAGACGGGCAATGAGTCATGTCCCTTCTGCGTTTGGTTTCCCGATGAAAACAACGGTGGGTCTTAGGAGGTATTCAGTATTCCGATAGAGATTTGTGTCTCCATGCAGTGGTGATTATCTTAGTAAGATGCAGGCCTACTCTGAACAGGCCCGTTCTGTGGCATAAGCCACATAACCGATCGCTTAGGGCCCCGATTTTTTTTGGAACTTTTGGGTCCCAGTTTTTGATAATTTATAAATATATATATTAAATTCGGTGTTTGTAAATGAATTAAATTCGGTGTTTGTAAATGAAACTTTAATTATGTTGTAGTCTAGTCACTAGTGGTTACGATAATTTTGTTGTTACTTATGTACTCGAGTTTGATTCTCACTAGATGCATAGATTTTCTTTTTAATTTTTTTAAAAGGACATCAAATTTTCGGATTTTGCTTGGACCCTTGTTACAGTTGGAAAAAGACCCCAAATAGATTTTACTTGGACCCATGTTACAGTTGGAAAAGGTCCCAAATTTTCGATTTCGCTTGGGTCCCTGTTACAGTTGGAACGGCTCTGACTCGAGACAGCTTTAGTTAAGTAGAAATTGAGTTTAATTTTATGTGGTGTGCCGACCAAAAAAAAAGTTTTATGTCGTGTATGTTCACTGTTTTATCATTTCATGGAAACTTAAGAATTAATAGACTATATATTGGATTATTCAAGAAAAACCATAAATCCAAATAAAAATTCATGGAAAAAAAAAAATCCAAATAAAAATATAAAAATGATCATAATATTTGTACGGCCTGAAATATTTTTTGAAGGCATGGCATGGGGTGACATGGTCCATGACGCACCGCACATCTTTCTAGATTATGAGAAACTAACCAGAGAATATGCCCATTAGTTCAACATTGTAAACTCTCAAACACACGCGCCAAACCTAAATTCTGTCTAATCTAAAAGTCGAACCCTATCCGATTCCCGATCACCTCCTAGTCGGATGCTCTACATTATAGAGAAACAAAAGAAGCAGAAGTACGTCCTCGCTTCACTATCTTGTGGCGGAATTAGGATTTGATTGTTCTGAATGTGCTCTACATTTTGGCGGTCTTGAAACTACTTTGTAGTTTTTCTTGGTTTCTTCTTCATTAGGACAGGAAGGTAGAAGTCTGGTCCTCCTGCCTCGCAGTCTTGTGGCGGGATTAGGCTTCGATCGCTTTGAATGTGCTATACATTTTGGCGGTCTTGAGACTACTTTCAATTTTTTCTTGGTTGCTTCTTCATTAGGACAAGAAGGTAGAAGTTTGGCCCTCTCGCCTCACTGTCTTGTGGCGAGATTAGGTTTCGATCGCTCTGAATGTGCTCTACATTTGGGCGGTCTTTAAACTACTTTCCAATCTCTTCTTGGTCGCTTCTTCAATTTTGGTTAAGATGCATTGGTTGGTTGCAAATTAAGGTTTAGTCTTGAAAGTGATACTATGGCTTTAGCTGTCTCGGCGTCATGTGAGTGGTCAGAGTTTGATCTCCTCTGTCGTTGGCGAACTTAGCTATGAGCGTTTCATTTTTCGGAAATCACTTATGACGCTATTCTAAAAGGCCTTCAGTTTTACCTATATCTTCTCCCCCTTTGCTACCCTCCGGTACTCTTCAAATATCTATCTTTTCCAAAGAGATTCGTTTATATCGCATTTTTAGCCATCTGAACTTAGATGAAAATTTGTTATCAATTAAAATTCTAAAATTTATGTTTTATGCTCTTTTTTTATCCATTTTTTTAGGCATGAATCCATCATAAAAATAGATTATAACTAATTTGTAACTTACAACATTCTTATTCTGAATAAGAGAATATTCTACCTTAAGGCATGAATTACATGTAATGACCAATATAATAACCACCCTAAGTTGAAAAGAATACGAGTTTTCAATCAACATATTGGACTTAATTCTTCTCAAAACAAAGATTTCATAATTATTTATATATATTCCAAAGTAAAGTAATCTGTTTTTGACACATGTAACGTCAGTACGTCACAGATATTTGAGATTGTGTACTTTGATTGTATATTGAAACTAACAGAAGGTTTTGTTTGATTATGTATTCACCATGTCCGACAAAAAAAAAAAAAAAAGATTTATTGAAACTAACAGAAGGTTTTGTTTGATTATGTATTCACCATGTCCGACAAAAAAAAAAAAAAAAGATTTAAGTATTCACCATTGAAATATTCTAACAATTTTATAAGTTATCAAAGTGTAGACAATATTGTGACCTGGAATCGAATATTCGTAAGGATTTAACCTATTTCTTGAAACACAAGTTTGGTTTGGAGTATGCATTTCTTTATACAATATGGTACACATCACGGTGATCACCGAGGAGACGCAAACATAAGTGACAGAGACAACAGCGACAACGACTTTTGAATCCTTAAAAATTGCCGTACCTATATTCTTGTTGACTTTTTCAACAATTAAGTGAAATAATGTTTTGGTTGACAAAAAAAAAAAAGCCAACTATTATTATTATTTTTTATTTTTTTGTCAATCGGTCAACTAGTAATTTTTTTTTTTTTGTTTCCTTGTGTTTGTTTGTCATCATATGATATAATTTGTTTTTCTATTTAATTGATGCAGTCAAAAACTATTACAATTTTTTTTTTTTTTTATAATTTATAATTTGTTTTTCTATTTAATTGATGCAGTCAAAAACTATTACAATTTTTTTTTTTTTTGTTAATTAACTATTACAATTTTCAAAAGAATAAATAGTCAGACCTTATTTTTAGTTTGAAAAGTCAATAAAATTGTAAAATATCTCAGTATTAAAAGGGAGTAAATTTCAAAAATGAATATCTTTTTTTTTGTATATATCATATGTGATGGGTATTACGAAAACAAAACACAAAAATTCAATTGATTATAAGAATATCTAAATAATTAGTTATATTATCCTTATTAGCAAACATAGTTTAATAGCTTGTTGCAATAAAAATAATTAATATAACATCATATACTATAAGAAAAATAATAGCCTAGCAAGAATTTTTTTTTTTTTTTGGTAATTCAGGTATCCCAACACTCGCCGATAGTTGACTCAAGAATTTTTTTTTTTTTTTGGTAATTCAGGTATCCCAACACTCGCCGATAGTTGACTATCGGTTTGTTCGGACTAGTTACGTGGGCGGTCAAATGGTACTCCACGTATCGGCTCCTAGAACTGCAATCTATGGTTGGTAAATACTGCAGTGGTCGGGACTCGAACTCGTGATGGCAGATATCTAAGCTGAGGGTCCTTTACCACCAGAGTTAGAGACTCCGGTTAACAAGATTTGAAAATTAACAGAATATAGTACATAATTGTCAAAATTTATGAATAATGTTTTAAATAAAATTTAATTTTAAGTAATTATCTCGTGCTGGAACAGGAATATCATATAATTCTCTTTTTAATTTGTAGAAGGAAACTAGAAAGTAATTCAAAGAAGTACAAATTTCAAAAAAAATCGTAATTACAAAATGCAAAAATTTAAATAAGGGTGTAATAAGGCTTTATTGTATGGGCTATTTAAGCTGTGTTGGGCTTAATGAAGAGTTAGTTTGGCCCAACACTTCTCCTAGCAATACAAATGGGCTGTAATCTTCCTTCCTCACTGGTTAGTCATTTGATGGAAACTTAACCACTAACAAAAGATCATGTGGTACTTCGGTTTTTGGTAAACAAGTATTTAAATTATCCAATAATAACAAACCTACTATTTAAATCACTGAACCCATGATTGTAAAAGGAGGTGTAAGCTTAAAGATGGTGACACTTAGAACATTACGATCTTCTTCAAAATCCATAGTTTCATCCCTCAAACAACATCTTCCATGCAGAGAAGTATATAGATTCTAAGACAGATCTAACAAATAGAATCCAAAACTTTATCATCTAATTTTACCATTTCCAGGAACAATCCACAACTCAAGCATAAAAATAATGTTTATTACTATAGATGAAATAGCTTTAAATAGTCTAAAGATGAAGGCAGAAAATAGAAATCAACTCTAACTTAAACCAAAATACTAGGACGATCTATTGACTCTTTATTCATAGGAACTTATTGATGGACTCTGAAATAGACTCTCGGACTATTACTCCTTTTAAAGCGGGTTGATCGGATGGGTGCACTAACTTCCTGGAATCTCAAATCCTCTTGTTCATAGACATACTTTATACCAAAAGAGTTAAACAGCCTCTTGTCTTCTGTAGTCATGATAACAACACTCCCGGGACCAAACCAGTAAAACTCATCTGCAAGAGCATCAAACTGTTTAAGGTCATTCACATTGTTTGCCACTAGCAAAACCTTTGGTTTACTCGAGTTTTCTCTTTCAGTATACAACTCTGCTTGTAGATACGCTGAGTAGCGACCTTGATATATCTTTTCCACGTCTTCCAGTAAACAATGGCTATCAAATTGTTGATTAAAGTTATGATAAACATTTGTAGCTAAAGCCTCTCTACTTTTGCTTCCTCTTGCCCAAATCCCAACAATTCTCAACTTCTCATTGGGATTCAAATCCAATAGTTCCTTGATTTCTTTCATGTGTTTACCATTCTCCACTAGCTGCTTCGGCTTGCTTGATGTTGCATCTATCAGTTTTTTTGTTATTTCGTCAGCAATTCGGTCCACTAGCGTCAGCAATTCGGTCCACTAGCTCTGCGTCATCATCCCTAGAGACGAGGAAACAAACAAAAAAAGATGAAACCTTTAGAATTCGATTCGAAATCAAAAATCAATTTTTAAAGAATTTCACCATTCCGATGAACAATAGCCGGAGAGATAAGCCAAATCGGTCAATGCGCTTCTCCATAGAACCACTTTCTCATGATTGTTTAGCGACATCATTGATCTGCCATCTCACATCACACGGATTCACGCCGTAAAAGATGGGCATCACTGTGATCTTCTTCTTCTTGTTCTTCTTCTCAATGGTGATCTTCCCCTTCTTCTCGAAATCCATGATCTTCACAAGCTCTTTGAGACACCAAGGAGACTCAGCGTATTTCACGGAGATCACAACGACGGCGATTTTAGAATCCTCGATGGCTCGATTTAGCTCGGAAGAAATACGCTGACCACTCTCTAGCTCCTCATCGTCTTTGAAAGTTCGAATTTTTCTGCGAACTAGTTCTTTGTAGAGAAAACTGATGAAGGTTCGGCGAGTGTCGAGACCTCTGAAACTGAGAAAGACTTCGTACTTAGTTGCAGTAGCACAAGACATTTTTTTGAGTTTCAGAATAAGATAGAGATGAGGACATAAGTACATAACTCTAGTACATTTATATCAAATATTGATATTTTTTTGTTAGTGTACTGTAGTATCTCTTGGCATTTTGCCATTTTCATTTGGTCAGCTTTTGTCTCCTCTAATTAAGCTTCTAGTTGATTCTCGTTGCACATCGTGTTGATAAGGTTATTTTCTTTTACTTTTTAATTAAAATGTGAAGCAATAAAAAGTGGACATGTGTCAAAAAGAAATGAAAGAGAAAATAATTCACACCATGAAAAACTTTCAACTAGTGTAATTCTATTCAAAATTCACTATCTCATTGTAAATGATTTTAGGTAGTATAATTAAAGCGGATTAGGATTCAACAACCCCATTGTAAATGGTCTAAGTCGTGTATTCGGTGGGTGGGTCATATGCCTCCAGTTTTTAGTCGACTAATGGTCTTCGAAATTTTTCCATGGTTTTTTTTTTTCAACAAAAACTTGTTTCATAAACCAAACCATCAAAACAACATAATTCAAAGTTTCAAAGATGGTTAGAGCAAATCAGGTATCATATTATGAATCGAGCCAAAATAAATAGGTAAAAAAAGCCGCTAATAAATCAGGTATCATATTATGAATCGAGCTAAAATAAATAGGTAAAGAAAGCACGGCTTTCGCCAATGCATCTGCTGCTTTGTTCCAAGCAGGGCCGTTCCGAGCAGATTCAAGGCCCTGTGCTAATCCGAAAAATACGATTTTAAGTTTTTAAAACAGAAGTTATAAAAATATTAGACCCTTTAATCTTTTAAAAAAACAAAAAAATAGACAAATTGGGCCCTTTAATCTTCACCAAAAACAAACATGGACCCTTTAATCTTTAACAAAAACAAAAATAATAGACAAAATGGACCCTCTAATCTTTAACAAAATAGACAAAAAAATTTTGGGCCCTGTGACATATCCCATGTAGCACATGCTAAATACCGACCCTGGTTCCAAGAACGACTGATATGATGAAATTGTATATTCCATGGATTTATTTCCATCGGAATCCTTTTGACAATTAAATTAGTGTATACCTTATAAATTCTAATCATCAAACTCATTATACAATTGATTAAGTGCTTACCTTCTAAATTTTAATCATCAAAATCATGAAACTTATGAAGTTCTGCCTATTGTGAATCTGTAATCCAACACTCATCACTTTACTCAATGCTTTTTAGTGATAATTGATAA
>CM071720.1:19797614-19815107 GCA_036630335.1 Physaria fendleri | reverse complement strand
AAATGTTACCACATTTCTCGAGATTGTCAGACAAGAGTTAGTGCGTTCTAGCTTTTTTCTCCTTTTACTGAGTCAAAATAATTTAACCGTAACTATTTTAGACTCTTCATATTCGTTGTCAAGTGACATCATTCTACCTAGCTAGAATTTTAATAAAGATTATGACCAAAAAACCCCACATTATTTAAGTTAAACCAAAATTATCTTAGTCCTTCACAATAGAGATCTCTACTGTGAAAATCTCCTAAGATGTTTGTGTAAAGATTTGCGAGATTCGATATCGGACTAAAGCTACAAAAAGCAAAAAGAACCGAGGTTAAAATTTGGTCTTGGTTAATTTTCTTGACCAATACGACGTAATATATTCTTTAATTAAACACGCCGATCTAGTGGATGTGCTTAGTCGTCGAAGCTTAAAGTAGGTCCCACGTCTGCTTTTCCACCGATAGATTCTCTTCTTCTTGGAATGCTTCTTCTTTCTTCACATTCTTCAAAACAAATTGACTTACACATTCTAGCTACTACTTCCCTTATGCCACCATTGATTTAATATTGATGTTGGAAATGCGTAAACATTTAAGTCTTCATCGTTTTATTTGTCTTTATTTGTTTACACTTTGTATATTGTTTGTTTTAACAGATTACTATTATTTAAGTGAACTTACATAAAAAAAGTATTTTAGTAATCTGAACATCACTATTTCGTAGTCAATGATCTGATAAGGACGCATGGTAGATACTAGATAAGATCTAACTTTACTCGACTAGTTCAAATTCAAAAACAAAAGGACAGAATCTTTATGTTCAGAAGATAAGATCTAACTTTACTCGACTAGTTCAAATTCAAAAACAAAAGGACAGAATCTTTATGTTCAGAGGCATTATAGATTATGAGTCAGCTTTAAATTTGTGGTAAATGGCCATATGGCCCATATCTATAAGAGACATACAAGCCCCTACTAGTTCAATTTGGTCCCAAGTTAAAGTTTTATAACTCAAAACTGTACAGACACCAAAAAAATGATTAGTATCTGCTATTTTAACGAAGAAGACCATTTGGTAAATGGCCATATGGCCCATATCTATAAGAGACATACAAGCCCCTACTAGTTCAATTTGGTCCCAAGTTAAAGTTTTATAACTCAAAACTGTACAGACACCAAAAAAATGATTAGTATCTGCTATTTTAACGAAGAAGACCATTATGATCACTCAATTACCGTGGAAACGCAGCAAGGTGTTGGGCCACATCAGGATCGAGAGGTTGAGCCACGTCATCAGCCACTTGATCGGGGACAACGACTTGTCTACGTTGTCTTTCCCGGAGATATAGAATTGTAATGAGACAAACAAAGAGTGCAAGTATTGTTGCATTACCTTCTTCAAACACCACATTCTCTACCCAAGTCTCTATCTTTGAATACACTTCTGGTAATGAATCCACTACTCTTACCTATAAGTAAAACATATTTCTTCTTTTGTCATTCTTTATCTGTTTCATGAAGCTATTAGTAAGGTTTTTAGATTTTACCAGGATGGTATCAGCATAGTTTCTACGGAGCCATAAACTTGCGAGAGCAAGTGTGACAGGCAATTTTGCGGTTGCATCGCTTTGAAGAGCTTGATCATAGTAACGTTTTGCTAAATGGAGATCAAAGGGAAGTCCTTGTCCATGTTCCTTGATCATAGTAACGTTTTGCTAAATGGAGATCAAAGGGAAGTCCTTGTCCATGTTCATGCATGTATCCAAGGTTGAACATTGCTTGCGCGTTTGATTGTGATTTAGCATGCATGTATGCTTCAGCCGCACGCACAAAATCTCTCTCAGTTCCCTATTTAGAGATCAAAAAACAAGCAAAGAGATGGAATCAGGCGATAAGTCTCTAGTTTCTTTGACCTGATTCACATCTAATTCAATCACATTAGTCTCATGTAATTTCAAAGAGGAGGAGAACTTACCCGGCCATAATAGTATGCATCTCCAATAAGCAGAGCAGCATGTTCATTGCCTTGTTCAGAGGCACGCCACCACAAAGAATGAGCCCGCTCATGCCTCTCTTTGTCTGTGCTAATCCCAGATACTCCCATGCACATGCTTTTTTCACCGTACTTATCAAGGATCCAGGCAGCGTTACTTTGTGCTATTTCATAACCCATCTCTGCCATTCTTGTGTACAAGATCAAAGCCTTACCCACATCACCTTTTAAGTAAGCTTCAAGTGCCCATCTAGAGTGAGAAATCCACGGTCCCCTTTCTGCTACTAACTTATAAAATGAAGTCGCCTGCAACCAAAATTGTGGGGGTCCCCTTTCTGCTACTAACTTATAAAATGAAGTCGCCTGCAACCAAAATTGTGGGAACATGAACAAGGCAACAAGCAAATAAATCACAAATGCTTTCAAAATGTTATTTTATCTGGCCTCCATATATAGTCAGAAAAGTGTCAGAAATCTAAATGTAGTTACCACTTCCAGGTTCTTCTTAAGCCCAACTCCGGTATGGAACATTTTGGCAAGTTGATAGAAAGCCTTTGGTTGACCAGCATTTGCAGCAACAAAGAAGTGACCAGCATTTGCAGCAACAAAGAAGTATTTTGTTGCCTGCCTCACATCTCTTTTGACTCCGATACCTTTAAGATACAAAACTCCAAGGTTATAGTGCCCACTTGGGTCTTCATTCTCAACAGCCTGCTCAAAATATTCTTTCGCCTGCATTTCAAGGCATATATCAATGGAATGTTACACTAATATATAACATTTTACAATCTTTGTCTCGGTTCCTTTATTAATTCCTACTATATCAACAAACAAGCCTGGGAATTATGAGACCATAAAGAGAATATACCTTAGTATAGTTTTTCTGATCTACTCCATAACCTTTTACATACAAGTAGCCAATTCCATTATATGCTGAATACAGACCTTCTTTTGCAGCAAGTGTAAGCCATTCAAGTGCCTTGGTATAATTTCTTTCAACACCAGTTCCTCGAGCATATATCTCCCCAAGAAGTTCCATTGACCTCGGCTCTCCTTTTTCTACAGCTTTCAAAAACCAATGCAATGCCTTGGTGTGATCACGTCTTAATCCTCGCAAGCCAAAGTAGTAAAACAGTCCAATTTTATACATGGCATTTCCTTTTTCTACAGCTTTCAAAAACCAATGCAATGCCTTGGTGTGATCACGTCTTAATCCTCGCAAGCCAAAGTAGTAAAACAGTCCAATTTTATACATGGCATTAGAATTCCCTTTTTGTGCCTGGTATTCTAATATCTGGAAATCTTCATCCTCCTCGCCACGAGATTTCCTTAGAGCACCTTTGTTTTCTTCACTTCCGCTATGAATTCTAGTTGGTTCAATCACAGGAGAATCCTTTGAGATCAGAAAACTATTGACAGCCGTCTCTGCTAATTCAGCATATAATTTTACAGCTTTATCATGCATCTGCAACAAGTCAATTACAAACTCAGTAAGAAAGAAATCAAAAGCTAAGATTTTGGATTCCATACTTGTTAATCTAAATGCAAATTCATCTAATCATAAAGAAAACAAATCAAAGATCCATCCTAACATACATCTTGTCGCAGATACGTGAACGCAAGAGCCATCTTTGACTGCATATTACCTCCTGCAGCTGCAAAACTATGATGAAGAAACGATTTGCTTTTGCTTTTCTCCCTCATCATTCCTATCCCATAAACGAAACCCATTATCGATTGCGCGTGTGGATCACCAGCTAAAGAAGCAGTCTCTATCTCATCCACTGCTTCCTTCATTGACCTAAAATTTCCCTCACTCGCCGCCGTTATAATTTTTCTAAGGACGGAATAGTACTCCGGTGACGCAGCTTGGACGTTGGATTCATCTTGCTCGAAGATCGGTCGCCACGAACCGGGGTCAATCTCCTCTTCGGACTTAGATTCGGATATCCCAAACTCATCGAAATCAGAGGAATCTCCGACTCCGTTATCATCACCACCGCTTTCGAGATCGTCATTTGAGAGAACCAGAACAACGGGACGAGCGTGAATGGTAAATTCGAAGAGATATAAAACGAGTATAGAGAGGATTAAGATTCCGAAACCTGAGATTCTCATTCTATCTATTCCTCTAATCTGATCAGATCCGATTTCAAAAGGACGACGAAAGAAAGAACGAAGATGAAAGTCATTTCAGTTACTCCATATATTGCAACGTGGCATTGTGTCATGTATCCAACAATCATCCGCCACGTAAGTAGGCTTGTCTGAATTGTCATAAATACAGTTGATTAAATCCAAATTTCGGTTCGGTTTACAAATTAATTTGGTTGTCTGAATTGTCATAAATACAGTTGATTAAATCCAAATTTCGGTTCGGTTTACAAATTAATTTGGTCCAATGTTTGGTCAAAGTCAAAATCCAATACATGTTTCATTTTTGTTTATTTATATATAGGGTATATATGCTTAAGTACAGAAGCTATAGAGAGGATCAAAGAGTTGTTGTTAGTCTTGAATCATGTTCTCTTCCTCATCGAGCTTCATCAACATGGACTGTAATGTTTGGATCACTTCTTGATCATACATATGCCTCTGTTCAGCAACTCTCTTATATTGTTTTGCCTCCATCTCCACAACGCTTTTCTCCATCTGTAGTTTCAGAAACATAGCCATAGCTTCTTCTGCAGCAGATTTAGCTGCTCTTCTCTCCTTCTCCAATTCTAATTCCATAAAATCTCCACGTTTCCTCTCTCTTTTCACCATTTTTCTCAGAGTAATAACGTCGAACACCTCGTCTTCATCACTCCGAGACCGTTCCTCTTCTTCGCTATGATTACTTTTATCTTCGAACTCTGTCTCCGGTAACGGCACGGTACTGTCTCTGTTCTTGATTTGATCAAGCCCATCACGTGTAAGAAGAAGAAGAAGATCACAACTGTCTCTGTTCTTGATTTGATCAAGCCCATCACGTGTAAGAAGAAGAAGAAGATCACAGTTCTCGCAGCTTAATTCCTCAGCCGAATCAGAACTCCAGTGTAAAATAATGGGTTTCTTCTCATCCAATCCTTCAATTTTAGATTTTGAAACGAACCCATTATTGTTGTTGTTGTTGCAATCCTTATGTTCTCGATCAAAGGAATTACAATTTGGATGGATCTTCTCCAAATACTGCACAAACAATGAAAAACCCTTGAAAAATAGAAACTTTAATCCCAAAAGAAGCAAGCAACAGATAAAGACGAGATTCAAAATCTGAGAGAAACAACCAAAAACGAAAATCCCACATCCAAAACCATCGGTTTGACTGAGAAACGAAGCAAACTCCATTACAAAGAAGTACACATTTGTTGAGGATAGGAATGAAAAAACTCTTCGACTTCGTAAGGGTAAATAGATGGTTGCAAAAGAAGAAGAATTTGAGTCCCAATGAAGAGAATGTGTGTGAGAGTTTGGAATTTTTGATCGGGGAACGAGAAGATAAACGGCGAAGATTGCGAGGAATACTATACACATACGTATGTAAAAGGAGATATAATTCATCTCATAGCCATAACGGCGAAGATTGCGAGGAATACTATACACATACGTATGTAAAAGGAGATATAATTCATCTCATAGCCATGAAAAAAAAAATCATAACCATGAAAAATTAAGGGCTGTTATGGTTTAATAGTTTTTATAAAATGTTAATGATTTTGGTAAAGTTTAGAAATATAGATAGTATCCAATACTTATAGGAAATTTAGAGATTTAATTTTTTTTTTTTTTGTAATAGTAATTTTGAACATTTCTGAATATCTCATCTAAATAATTATTATGATTATTTTATCCAATTTTATTTATAAAATAGAGTGTGTTTAACGTGTTCATGACTCATGTTAAGTGAATAATTCACAAGATTTCAACAGATATCTTACTTCTACCATTGATTTTTATTTTTTTTAACACAATAATATTAATTTATAACTTAAATTTCTAAATAAGAAAATTATTATTTAAATTCAGTGTTGCCAAAAAAAATTATTATTTAGATTACAATAATACTTTTAAAATTTTGTTATCTTTCTAATATAAAATGTTAATTTTATCAAGTAGAAAAATATTTTTCTTTTAATACTAATTTAAAAATTTCAAACATGACTATTATATAAAAATTTTATATAATTTAACATTTTAAATATATTTTTAAAAAGTTAAATTTCTAATATAACAATGTAAACTTTCTATTTTTCATTTTTGATTTGAGGTTTGGACCAACTCTGTTATATAGATTTCATGTAATGGTAATTTATAGGAAGGAAATATGATAACCATTTAACATCACTGAATCAAATCCCTGCATGAAATCACTTCATTTTGAATTTACTAAAATAGGAATAGGTAAAAAAAAATAGATTGAACAAAAGCTATATATATCTCAAACTTACTAGCTCAATAGCTTCTAGTGGCTCGATCCTTTGTCAAAGTGTACGGTTATAGGGAATCAGTGAGGTCAGTGTGAGCCCCTTGCATTGAGTATCTAAGATCAACTTTTTTCTACAAAGATCTGTTTAAGAACTTAGCAAAAATATAATGTATAACATATGGGAAATACTAATATATAAGTATCGGTACATCTACTTCTTTTACCTCCAGACTCCTCAGTTCTGCTTATGCTGTGATTGAAGTTTCTCAAGCTGTTCTTTAATTTCAAAGCTAGAAGCAATGTGGTATAAAAAGATCTCCCTTTCAGTTCTGCCTGCCTGTACATATTACAAAAGAAGGGACCAGACATATAGGAGAAAATTAAGTGTACATATACATGTAATTTGCAAATAAGGTTTACTTGCACATTATGAAGACATATAGGAGAAAATTAAGTGTACATATACATGTAATTTGCAAATAAGGTTTACTTGCACATTATGATTTATAATTGTAGAATTACTATATTATAAACCAGTTAAATAGTGCTATTTTATAATTAATTTAGAATATAATAATTCGTGGTTTAAAAAAAAAAATAATTTAAATATAAAAATTAAAGAAATCAAACGATGTTTATTGCGTTGTGTGTAAATGGACCTTATTTGCAACATACATGTGGATCTATACTTTTTTCGTGTGTCAATCACATGTGGATCTATAGTTAAGTTTCAAACATTGTGTGTAATTGGACCGTGCTAGTTTTTTGGGTGTATATAGAATTTTCTCTAATTCTGACCTCACAGATATTTGATGTATTTATGTAAAAAAAGATGCATAATTAGATTAGCAAGCTCTCTTGACAAAAAAAAAAATTAGATTAGCAAGCCCAAGTATTGGGACAGTAGCATCTGATTCCTGTAAGGTTCATGATATAATCAAGTAATGACATAAACAGATGCCAAGCTAAAACCATAACATTAAAATGAATCAAATGATAGTCTGCCATCTCATGATAGAGCTAAAACCATAACATTAAAATGAATCAAATGATAGTCTGCCATCTCATGATAGGGTTACAAACTTGAAATACTCACGTAATCATGTTGAATCAACCCTCAGGACAATCCTGCAGTCAGCGTTACTAATTTCACTTGATGCAGCATATGTAACCTGTGTTATGACATTATCCATCACCACATGAACCATTCCTTTACCAGCAACGCAAAAAGTCTTTTTAGTCTTTATTAGTATCTGCCCCTAAATTTTGAAATTTGGGCAATATTTGGAGCTGAATTTTGCATTTATCTCTTTTCCAATTTTCCTTAAATCAAAACAAAGACAACGACAAAATATCACATTAAATTGACAATTTTGGATTATACCTTGACAGTTCATGAAATATATTTGATTTAAATTAATTTAATTTCTAGATTGAAGCCAACAAATTAACAAAACGAGGAAGAAACGACAAAACAAGTAGAGTGCCAAGTCCAGACCACTTTACACATAATTCGAACTGGTGTGATCTCCGACAGCAACAAATATATATGCATGTAAACATAACAGCCACATTAACAATCACATTACTGTTCTAAATCATAATAGTTGACATTAATTATGTATTTATGTGGTTATATATACATATGCAGTTTATATAGTTTTATTAATCAAGTAGTACAAATTACTAATAAGAAATTATATAGAGTGACATGAATTATCTGGATACATCTGAATACCAAATCTACACTATGATTATATTTGGCATGCTTATTATAATGATTTTACTTCTAATAATACAAAACGTTGAATAAAGATAATATAAAAATGCGGCAACCTGATTGTAGGCAACTTCCCTGATAAAGCTCCTCACCCTGGAGTCATTCATGTTATCATCAAGCAGATTTGGCGTTTTGGGTTCAAGGATGCTAAATTTGAAGTATTCTCTGTTAATAAACGAATGGTAAGAATCAGGATAAACATTCCGAAAATTAGGGAAAGGGTTTTAAGTAGAGGAATGTGGACTATAGCGAATTTGCCCATGGTTGTTGCCAAAATGGTCTCCAATTAGGGAAAGGGTTTTAAGTAGAGGAATGTGGACTATAGCGAATTTGCCCATGGTTGTTGCCAAAATGGTCTCCAGTTATAGAGGAGGTTCAACCTGTGATCACACATATGCCAGTTTGGGTAGTGATGACAAAGATTCCTCACAATTTGTTCACTAGGAAGGGAATAAGCTACTTAGCTAGTGCAGCTGGCAAACCCCTGAAATTACATCAAGACACTGTTTTATGTAACAAATTTGATGAGGCTAAAGTCCAGGTGTTTGTTGATTTGAATGTTGAGTTACCTAAGGAGATGACTGTCAGACACTCTAAGACTGGTATGACCTATACAATTCAGTTCTCGTATCCTTGGCTTCCGCCTAAATGCAAACATTGTTCAAAATGGGGACACCTTAAAGATAAATGTGGAAAAAGGTTGGCTGATTCAGGGATGGTTGCTGGTTCTACTTCTTCTGGTAATCAAGAGATTGAGGAAGGGGAAATACCTCCAGGGATGGTTGCTGGTTCTACTTCTTCTGGTAATCAAGAGATTGAGGAAGGGGAAATACCTCCAATTAAGGTTCTGGATAGTCAAACACAAGGAACTGAGAGATCAGCAAAGGCTAAGGAAGATGTCTCAGATCTGAATGCTATGTCTTCTGTTCGTTCTCCAGTCAGGTTGTCTAATCAACAGAGAGCTCAACTTTCTGGGATTATGGGAGTCTTCTGTTCGTTCTCCAGTCAGGTTGTCTAATCAACAGAGAGCTCAACTTTCTGGGATTATGGGATGTTCTAGAGGATCAAGGAGTCCAAGGCAGAACAGCAACTCTCTCAGACAATTAACATCTAGTCCAAAGGAAAGGACTGTCACTCAGATTATTCAAAGAAACAGCCCAACAAAACATTTTGATCCAGGTTCTAAGGAAACAAACGGACAGAAAATGCAAACAGAAGGTGTTGTTGTTCAAAGGATTTCAGAGGAGGAAGAAACTATGATCCGCTCCGAGTCCAGATTTGAAGTTCTGCGGGATATGGGTTTCTTTGCAGGGGAATTGGACTTAACAGAAACAGATTTGGAAGAACAGGCTGATAAAGAGGTTTCAGAGGATAGTTTTGAGAACAGATGGAATTTAAGGTCCCGTAAAGGTAGAGCAGCAAAAAACAAAGCTAAAGAGATATTAGATCAAATTGAAACAGAGGGCAAGGACAAAGGTAAAGGGCGGAAGCGCCGATGAGTGGTTTCTTTTGGAATATAAGGGGCCTCAACCAAGCTCCGAAACAACTGGTGGTGCAGAATTGGATAAGAAGTAAGAATCTCAAGTTTGGTTGTATCATAGAAACAAGAGTCAAGGAGAATAAAGCTAGTGCTATAGCTGATCGTATTTGTCCAGATTGGTCTTTCATGTTCAATTATGAGGAGCATAGGTTGGGTAAAATCTGGGTATTATGGAGTAATGATGTTCGTCTCACTCCTGTATATCAAAGTGCTCAACTAATTACTGTTTCTGTTCTATTGCCGGGACAGGTTAATGAGTTTTTCTGTTCGTTTGTTTACGCCTCAAATTCTAGTGAGGATCGGAAAGCACTTTGGGAGGATCTGATCTTCCACAACTCCTCTCCTATGTTTAAAAACAAGGCTTGGGTAATCATGGGTGACTTCAACGAAACTCTGTTTTTGGATGAGCATAAGGGTGAAACGATTGTTGGTATAACCCCTGGGATGCAAGATTTCAGAGAAGTGATTAATACTTGTTCGCTTGTGGATTTAGAGGGGCATGGTCCAAAGCTTTCCTGGTGTAATAAAAGAAGGGAAGGTATGGTGTGCAAAAAGTTAGATCGAATTCTTGTGAATGAGGCTTGGTTTGATTGGTATCCGGGAAGGTATGGTGTGCAAAAAGTTAGATCGAATTCTTGTGAATGAGGCTTGGTTTGATTGGTATCCGGTTTCTTTTAGTGTGATGGAAGCAGGTGGGTGCTCTGATCATCTTAGGGGCAGATTAGAATTTGGGGTTTCAGAAGAAAAGAAGAAGTTTCCTTTCAAGTTTGTGAATTACTTGATCAAATCAAAAAAGCTGACAGAGATTGTTTCTAACTTTTGGAAAGACACTGAGCCGCTATATAACTCTTCTTCCTGTCTTCACAGATTTTCAAAAAAGCTGAAAGCTCTTAAGCCTCACCTAAGGAGACTAGCTAAAGAGGAAAAAAGCTCTTAAGCCTCACCTAAGGAGACTAGCTAAAGAGGAAATTGGGGACATCACAAAGAAAGTTAAGGATGCGTTTGAGATTCTTTGTCATAAGCAGCAAGTGAATTTTACTAATCCGAGTAGTAGAGCTCTTGGTGAAGAGCAAGAGGCATTTTCGAGGTGGCAGAAGCTGTTCTATATTGAAGAAAAATTTTTGAAACAGAAATCGAAAATCCATTGGTTAAAGGAGGGGGATGGCAACAATAAATACTTTCACAGATCTGTGGAGCAACGTAGGAGGAGGAATACTATAAATGAGCTTCACAAAGATGGGGTTATTCTTACTCAAAGGCAGGATATAAAAGAGGAAGCAGTTCGGTTTTATACAAACTTCTTGAATTATCAGGATGATCAGCAAGATAGGGACTCAAGTCAAATAGATCAGTTTGTTCAATACCGCTGTTCACAACAGGTCAGGGACTATCTGGTTAAGGATGTTACGGCAGAAGAAATCCGAAAAGTGGTGTTTAGTATGGCTAAGGATAAGAGAAAGGCTGTCCAATCTTTCTTTTCTAGGGGCTTTCTCCCTAAGGGAATAAATGCTACAATTCTGGTTCTAGTGCCAAAAAAGGAAAAGGTAGTTGAAATGAAGGACTATAGGCCTATTGCCTGTTGTAATGTCATTTACAAGGTAGTATCAAAGCTGATTGCAAATAGGCTTAAGGTTTACCTCCCGGAGATGGTATTGCCCAACCAATCGGCATTTATAAAAAATAGATTGCTAATGGAAAATGTTCTCATGGCAACTGAGATAGTCCGAGGATATAATGTTCCAAATCAGAGTCCAAGGTGTGCCCTTAAAGTAGATATAATGAAAGCGTTTGATTCTCTGAATTGGGAATTTCTCCTTAATATGCTTCAATGTATGGACTTCCCGCCACAGTTTATCCATTGGATCAAGCTTTGTGTGTCTTCAGCTTCATTTTCGGTGCAAATAAATGGGGAGTTAGCAGGTTACTTTGGGAGTAAAAGGGGATTAAGACAAGGGTGTTCATTATCGCCTTACTTGTTTGTGCTAAGCATGAATGTTTTGTCTGGAATGTTGAATACTGCTGCTAAGGAAAATCGATTTGGGTATCATCCTAGGTGTAAACAAATGGAGATCACACATTTATCATTTGCTGATGACTTGCTGGTTTTCTCTGAAGGGGAAAATGTTCTCATGGCAACTGAGATAGTCCGAGGATATAATGTTCCAAATCAGAGTCCAAGGTGTGCCCTTAAAGTAGATATAATGAAAGCGTTTGATTCTCTGAATTGGGAATTTCTCCTTAATATGCTTCAATGTATGGACTTCCCGCCACAGTTTATCCATTGGATCAAGCTTTGTGTGTCTTCAGCTTCATTTTCGGTGCAAATAAATGGGGAGTTAGCAGGTTACTTTGGGAGTAAAAGGGGATTAAGACAAGGGTGTTCATTATCGCCTTACTTGTTTGTGCTAAGCATGAATGTTTTGTCTGGAATGTTGAATACTGCTGCTAAGGAAAATCGATTTGGGTATCATCCTAGGTGTAAACAAATGGAGATCACACATTTATCATTTGCTGATGACTTGCTGGTTTTCTCTGAAGGAACTATAAGGCGATTGAGAGCATTGTTCAGGTTTTTCAACAATTTGCCAAGGTTTCTGGTCTTAATAGTTTCTATGGAAAAAACGACAATTTTTATGTCAAATATAGAGGAGACAGAGAAAGACAGAATTCAACAAAGCTTTGGTTTTTCTATGGGGAACCTTCCAGTTCGATATTTGGGCCTCCCTCTTCTCACAAGGAGAATGACTCATGAAGACATTCAACCTTTGTTGGATAAGATCACAAACAGAATAAGAAGTTGGCAAAACAGATCATTAACGTTCGCGGGAAGACGTCAACTTATTATTTCGGTCATTTCGGGGTTAACAAATTTTTAGATCAGTACTTTCAGGATCCCTAAGAGATACTTGGAAGAAATTGAGAGTTTATGTGGGGCATTTCTGGATCAGTACTTTCAGGATCCCTAAGAGATACTTGGAAGAAATTGAGAGTTTATGTGGGGCATTTCTGTGGTCTGGTCCTGATCTCAACACGCACAAAGCAAAGGTTGCTTGGAAGGTGGTTACAAAGTCAAAAGATGAAGGGGGTTTAGGTATAAGGAGTTTATTGGAGGTGAATCAGGTCTGTGTTTTGAAGTTAATTTGGAGAGTGCTTTCTAAGGAAAAGTCTCTTTGGGTACATTGGGTTTGGGATCATATTATTAAAGGTAACTCCTTCTGGACTTTATCTCTTTCTTCCACTATAGGGTCTTTCTGTGGTCTGGTCCTGATCTCAACACGCACAAAGCAAAGGTTGCTTGGAAGGTGGTTACAAAGTCAAAAGATGAAGGGGGTTTAGGTATAAGGAGTTTATTGGAGGTGAATCAGGTCTGTGTTTTGAAGTTAATTTGGAGAGTGCTTTCTAAGGAAAAGTCTCTTTGGGTACATTGGGTTTGGGATCATATTATTAAAGGTAACTCCTTCTGGACTTTATCTCTTTCTTCCACTATAGGGTCTTGGATGTGGAGAAAAATTCTCAAATATAGACCGTTAGCTAGGAAGTTTCACAGAGTGGAAATTACATTGGGTTTGGGATCATATTATTAAAGGTAACTCCTTCTGGACTTTATCTCTTTCTTCCACTATAGGGTCTTGGATGTGGAGAAAAATTCTCAAATATAGACCGTTAGCTAGGAAGTTTCACAGAGTGGAAATTGGAAATGGTAAATCAGTTTCATTTTGGTTTGATATTTGGTCTCCTCTTGGAGTGATTCATGAGCTAACAGTTTTGGTTTGATATTTGGTCTCCTCTTGGAGTGATTCATGAGCTAACAGGAGATAGAGGGTATATAGATATGGGTCTGAGTAAATGGGCTACGGTAGCTGACGCTATTCACTCTAATAGAAGAAGAAGACATAGATCTGGTATACTTAAAATGATTGAAGAAACAATTCAGGAAGTGGGAATGAAAGTAGCGATTGATAAAGAGGATGTGCATGTCTGGCATTACAAAGAAAATTACAAATCTATGTTCTCTTCAAAACAAACTTGGCTTCAAATCAGAGAGGAGTATCCGAAAGTTAACTGGGAAAAGGAAATTTGGATTACAAAGCATACGCCAAAGTTCAGTTTTATTGCTTGGGTGGCTGTCAGAGACCGGCTCGCAGTGGGAAGCAGAATAAGGAAATGGAATCCAAGCTATGATTCTACTTGCCTTTTGGAGACCGGCTCGCAGTGGGAAGCAGAATAAGGAAATGGAATCCAAGCTATGATTCTACTTGCCTTTTGTGTAAATCAGATGAAGAGACCAGAGACCATTTGTTCTTTTCTTGCCGGGTTTCAAGCTATATTTGGAATCAAATTGCAGGGGACCTTATGGGAGATCTTTTCTCTACAAATTGGAATGAAATCCTTCAACATTTGCGAATAACTCAGCTATGAAGCATTTCACCCTTTGCTACGCTTTTCAAACAACAGTCTATTACATCTGGAAGGAGAGAAATGATAGGAAGCATAACAAAGTTACCCATACTGCAAATGATCTGATTGCTTGGATTGATAGAGTCCATTAGGAACAAATTCTGGGGCTAATGGCAGAAGGAGATAAGAAGCTGTCAAATGGGCTACAATACTGGTTTGAGACCCACCCAAACAGATGAGCTTTATAATTTAGAGGCTATACCTCGGGATAGGTTGTTATCCCCAGCTTGTGTTTCATTTGAAGTCTCTTGGAAATCAAAATCCTTTTGATTTTTCAGGAGCAGAGAGTTAAGAATCTTACCCCAGTTTCATTGGCTTTTCAAAGCTTTTATCCTCGATCGTGATGCTTGGTGATCTTACAGGAACCAGGATTACATGGCTCAACATGGAAGGGAAGCAACAAGGGGCGGCTCCTTTCTCATTATTATAGCCTTGCTAAACTTGCCCTCAGCTAGTGCTCTCGGATTAGTCTCTTGGGTTTCAGAAGATATTTCTGATTGACCCAGGAGCAAAAGTTAAGTGTTCTGTTCTTACAGCTTATATGCTTCTGTCCCATAAATAGTCCCAAATGCTTGCTCTCTCGATGTTTGTTGCAGAGCTATATTAATTTTCAATTGTTGGGGCAAAGTTTGGAGGACGTATTGAAGTCTTATTCGCCCTAGGCTTTTTAAAGATACTAGTCTCTTGAGTATCAGTTTTCACTGATGTACTCAAGAGCAACAGTTAAGTTTTCTCATCTCCTTTGAATTTGTATCGAGATCTCTTGGCTTTTTGCTGGTTGGTCTCTGGATGTTTGCAGGAAGTCTATCAGGCAAAGAAGACAAAAGCTTCTCCCCCAGCCATCTCGTGATTTAAAAATAAAACTTTGTTTCTGATGAGAAGATACACACATATATTCAGCCGAAGATTTAGTGATTCTATTTTCCTTATCTATTTGATATTGCAGGGGACCTTATGGGAGATCTTTTCTCTACAAATTGGAATGAAATCCTTCAACATTTGCGAAATAACTCAGCTATGAAGCATTTCACACTTTGCTATGCTTTTCAAACAACAGTTTATTACATCTGGAAGGAGAGAAATGAAAGGAAGCATAACAAAGTTACCCACACTGCTCATGATCTGATTGCTTGGATTGATAGAGTCATTAGGAACAAATTTCTGGGTCTAATGGCAGAAGGAGACAAGAAGCTGTCAAAGGGGCTTCAATACTGGTTTCAGACCCATCCAAACAGATGAGCTTTAAAATAAGAGGCTATACCTTGGGATAGGTTGTTATCCCCAGCTTGTGTTTCTTCTTAAGTCTCTTGGAAATCAAAATCCTTTTGATTTTCCAAGAGCAGAGAGTTAAGAATCTTACCCCAGTTTCTTTGGCTCTTTAAAAGATTTTACCCCTGTTCGTGATGCTTGGTGATCTTACAGGAACCAGGATTACATGGCTTAACATGGAAAAGGAAGCAACAAGGGGCGGCTCCTTTCTCATTAATATAGCTTCGCTAAATTTGCCCTCAGCTAATGCACTCGGATCAGTCTCTTGGGTATCAGAAGTTATTTCTGATTGACCCAGGAGCAAAAGTTAAGTGTTTTGTTCCTTCAGCTTATATGCATCTGTCCCATAAACAGTCCCAAATGCTTGCTCTCTCGATGGTGTTTTGTTCCTTCAGCTTATATGCATCTGTCCCATAAACAGTCCCAAATGCTTGCTCTCTCGATGATTGTTGCAGAGCTATATAATTGTTGGGGCAAAGTTTTGTGGACATATGGAAAGCTTATTTGCCCTAGGCTTTTTAAAGATTCTAGTCTCGACATATGGAAAGCTTATTTGCCCTAGGCTTTTTAAAGATTCTAGTCTC
The DNA here is from genome assembly GCA_036630335.1 of Physaria fendleri. Lineage (NCBI taxonomy): Eukaryota > Viridiplantae > Streptophyta > Magnoliopsida > Brassicales > Brassicaceae > Physaria > Physaria fendleri. The sequence continues at coordinate 19,799,091 of CM071720.1, read as the reverse complement.
TTGAGTATCAGTTTCACTGATGTACTCAAGAGCAACAGTTAAGTTTTCTCATCTCTTTGGTATTTGTATAGAGATCTCTTGGCTTTCTGCTGGTTGGTCTCTGGATGTTTGCAGGAAGTCCATCAGGTAAAGAAGACAAAAGCGTCCCCCCCCAGCCATCTCGTGATTTAATAAAAAAACTTTGTTTTCTCTAGTTTATTTTGGTTGTGTGTTGTGTGTTTTGCTTTTGTTTGCTTTGGCTTTGTTGTGACTTTCTTTTGGATCTTTGGGTTTGTAAGCTCAGAATTTGTTCTGAGTTGTTTGAGTTGCTTGTTCTGAACATTTTTTTGGGGAATAAAGTTCACATTCTTTCAAAAAAAAAAAAAATGCGGCAACTAACAATTTTTTTATTTTATTTTTATTATATGTATAATGCATCCAGACAGCAATTGAGCTGTATAAATATATGATAAGATTATTTTGTTTCATGGTACCGACTTATGTAATCTTCGTACAATCTCCCAGCTCTTCACTGTATCACACCCATCCTTCATCCATGTGCTATTTCTTCTCTCTATATCCTATAGTTTTAATCAAAAATCTATATTTTTTAATCACATTTCACTGTTTTGTATAAAAGAAGTGAGTAAAAAAAACACAAACAAGAGAAAGCTATCTATTTTCCGATTTAACTATTGTCATATCATAATATTTTTTCACGAATTATTGTTCTCATGTCTAAATCTCAATGATACAATAGTCACAAACCTATTTATCCATCAATTCATAGTTCAAAATTTATTTGCCCCTCGTTTAATTATTTGCTCAAACCGAATACAAAAGCATATCATAAGATATAGTAATCCTGTTAACTAGCGGTTAATTCAATTAATTTAACTAATACTATTACGTTAATATCACAATGGTTGGATTTACACTATTAGCAGGAAAATAATCGGATGTTAATCCCTCTAATCAGGTATCTAACCTGGTTAATAAATACCAAATCACGGTTTCGAATCAATTTAAATCTAAGGAGATGATCACGGTTTCGAATCAATTTAAATCTAAGGAGATGGAAAAACAAGTTTTGAAGTATCATTTGAGAGGTAAACCGAATTTGAACTTTGAAATGATGGACAAATAGATTTAGAACTATCATTTTATGGAGATTTAAACCGATGACAATATTTCGTTACAAAATATTATGATATGATAATAATTGAAGGGAAAATACATCGTTTTCTCATAAATCTGGCGTGATTATAACACATTGACGCTGTTGAGTCATGATTTTGTACTGATCACCATTTTAAAATATCTATAATTAATATATGGAACGACCAAAAACTGTAAAAAGGTCGAATCTATTTGTCTGCTTGCTCTTACCACCTTGATTCATGCTGTTTTGTTCAATAAGAACATTTAGTCCTAAAATGACCTTTGTCACAACAAAAAGTCACACTCAACTATAAATTTTATATTTCTAATCTCTTTT
>CM071720.1:19746201-19759844 GCA_036630335.1 Physaria fendleri | reverse complement strand
CAGGGGACCAGCACATCTAAGCCTCGTACTCCCCGTGGAACATCTGTGATTCGGGGATTGAAGAAGGATGGAAAAAGGCATGGGATTTTGGAGAAAAATCCGTTGGTATCTGATGGAAAGAGGAATGAGAAGAGTAGTGGTAATGTGGTCGATTCCAGAGGGAGGCCACAAAAACAGCCGAATAAGGAACCAACCGACAAGAAAGTGTACAGCCCTTCTGATACCGACATGGAAAGTAGGAATGCTCCTCGGGATATTTTTGTGAAGTCAACTCATAAAGAGAGTGAGAAAGATGTCAGTGCTCAGCCACCGCCCCTGGATGACTCCACAAGATTGGCTCATGAGACTCTCCCTAAGGAAACATCACCAAGTGTCGGAAAAAAATATGGTCGTGAGCCCAAAAAAGGTGCTGTATGGGGAAAGCAGGTGAGGGAAGAAGTGTCACAGAGCAATGTTTCTGATGGTCTAAAGAAGAAAGATTCTTCCTTTTCAAGTGATGAATCTGAATCCGATTATGAGTCTGATTCAAGCACTGACTCTGAGAGGGAGCGTCAGAGGGAGGAGCGTAGGAAGAGAAGAGAACAAATTTTTGCTGAAAAGGTTGCAACAAAAGCTGTAGAGGTCATAAAAGAGCGAGAGAATATGGTAGCAAACAAAAGCTGTAGAGGTCATAAAAGAGCGAGAGAATATGGTAGCAAGACTTGAGGGTGAAAAACAGAGTTTAGAGAAAATAGTCGAGGAACGAGCTAAACAACAGGCGCTAGAGGTAGTAAAATTTTCCAACATTCCTGCTTGCGGTGACGAAGGTTGTAGACAATTAAGACTGCTCTTGGGCTTTACCATCATGTTTCAGCGGACAAAATGCAAGCATGCATATTACTTGACTGAAATTAAGAATTTTCATGCTCATTATCATTGACACAAGCAATAACACTAGTTGCACCCTTGGAGTCTGAACTACAAAGCTCTCTATGCATATGATAGAAGCTACTGCAAACACCTAATAATATGAATTGACATTTGTATTACGCAAGCTAAATGAACTAGGTATGATGTGTCTGCTCTCTTTTGTATAGGCTGCAGAGTTGCAAACAAACATGATGGAAACACTAGAAGCTGCCGATCTTGAAAAACAGAAGCATAAAAATACCAGAATGGAAGTTCTCACACGCTTGGCCGGATTGGAGGTAAAAGCTGTAGAGGTCATAAAAGAGCGAGAGAATATGGTAGCAAGACTTGAGGGTGAAAAACAGAGTTTAGAGAAAATAGTCGAGGAACGAGCTAAACAACAGGCGCTAGAGGTAGTAAAATTTTCCAACATTCCTGCTTGCGGTGACGAAGGTTGTAGACAATTAAGACTGCTCTTGGGCTTTACCATCATGTTTCAGCGGACAAAATGCAAGCATGCATATTACTTGACTGAAATTAAGAATTTTCATGCTCATTATCATTGACACAAGCAATAACACTAGTTGCACCCTTGGAGTCTGAACTACAAAGCTCTCTATGCATATGATAGAAGCTACTGCAAACACCTAATAATATGAATTGACATTTGTATTACGCAAGCTAAATGAACTAGGTATGATGTGTCTGCTCTCTTTTGTATAGGCTGCAGAGTTGCAAACAAACATGATGGAAACACTAGAAGCTGCCGATCTTGAAAAACAGAAGCATAAAAATACCAGAATGGAAGTTCTCACACGCTTGGCCGGATTGGAGGTATAAACCACGTAATTAGTTTGCCAACTACGAAAAGTGCTCTTAGTATTACCTTATAGTGAAGAGACTTGTGTTTCTGATTTAAATAGAAAACTGGAATGTTGTAGGCTGCAAACGCGGAACTTACGAGATCGCTTGCTGCTGGGCAGAAGAAACTTGAGACTCAGGTATATAGATTACATCCAATTACTTTGTCTCTTGCTTTGTTTGAATAACCTTAAATTAAAGAAGAATAAAGGTAATAACTAACGATCAGTGTTCTTACTAAAGATGAAGATCTTGAATGTTAAGGATGTTTTGATCAATGCCTACTTAATGTTGTTGAGTCAGGATTCTAGAGCCAACTTCTATATCTGCATTTATTTATTAATCTCTTTCCCAGATGCTTGAAGCAGAGATTTCTTTGCTGACTGATAAAATCGGGCGGTTACAAGATAAGGTTAGCTGTATGACACAGAGAGTTGTCTAGATCAATTCAATTTCTTTGTTTACTTTTGCCTCGGATTTCCTTATGAAACTACATATTTGGTAAATCAAAGACTGGAAACTCCATCTACGTGATAAGGGCTTTCTTTTTTCGTCAAGATTATATTTATTCGAGTGAGTCCTTGTTAAAATATCAGGCAACTAAACTGGAAGCAGACATAGAAATGATGAGAAAGGAACTCGAAGAACCAACTGAAGTGGAAATTGAACTGAAACGCAGACTTAACCAGCTTACTGACCATCTTATTCAAAAACAATCCCAGGTAATTTTAACACTTAATACAGAGACATTTAGACTAAAAAGCTGCCATAATCAATAACTTCCAAATTGTCTTGCCAATTTTACCAGGTAGAATCGCTTTCCTCAGAGAAAGCAACCATATTGTTTAGAATCGAGGTACGTTGATGAATCCCAAAATAAAATTTTCTTCACATACACACAACCCAACTTTGATTCTTTGCCAGGCCGTATCAAGGCTTATAGAAGAAAACAAAGGTATGTCTGCAACAGAAGCTTCATCCCAAGATCTGGAAGCAGGAGACTGGGAAGTTTCTGGATCAAAATTTAAACCAGCTTTCCAAGATAAAATCCGGTCAGGGAAGAAACATCTGGGGTGGCTAGTGATGCCCAGCTTTCCAAGATAAAATCCGGTCAGGGAAGAAACATCTGGGGTGGCTAGTGATGCAACTAAACGCTATATTCGTCTCAGGAACAGTCTTCTTGCGTAGAAACCCGACAGCCAAAATCTGGGCTTTGGTTTATTTGGTTTGCCTTCATCTCTGGGTATTATACATCTTATTTTCTCATTCTGATACTTCTTCTTCAGGTGAACTTAGATCAGGTGCAGTGATTTCCTTAGAGAACTTCAGTAACAGTTCACTTCAGTAGCTTTATTACTTACAGAACATATCTTTTGAATCCTTATTGGTTTGAATCTTATTTTGTATTCACAATCAATGTATTAAGTATTCAGAGACAAACGAGTACCTATGCAAAACCAGAGTTTGATAAAGGGTTTAATGAAAAAAAAACCTTGTTACTAAATTTGCAAATTTACCTTATTTTATGAAAATGGAAATTAGCCCCTCACTACAATGTTTACAACAAATTAGTTTTTGATACACTAACACTTTTTTTAACACTAACTGTTTTTAATATGAATTGATAGTTTTTTGTTAATATATTTGATTTCTATTTTATCAATCTTATATATTAACATTCTGAAAAATCATATTTAAATTCAAATAAAATTGAAATATATATATTAACAAAAAATTATTAATTCATACAAAAATAATGTAGGTTGATTTACACTTTCATAAGTAAATTCTCAAATTCCATAAATGTTAAGGGTTTTGTTGCATTAAAGTCTTTGATAAATGCGCCGAATCCGGTTAGTATTAACCGGTAAATTAAACCGGGTGGTCGTAAGATTTCAACGGTTTAAACAATCAATAATTGACATTTTGTTCGTCTTCCTCCTGTCTCTGTATGATATCATCACGTAGGGACAAAATATCTGAGCATGATTTTAAAAAAAACTGTAAAATAATAATAAAGAAAAAAACAAAGAAGAGAGAGAGAAGGAGAAGAACATGGCTAGAAATATGCTCTGATTTGACGAGAATTGTTTGGCTAAGAGAATTTTCGTCGGAAACCCAATTTTGTAAATTACTAATAATTAGTAGTTTAGTGGTGTATGGGTGGTGGTGGAAATCTCGTCGACGGAGTTCGTCGATGGCTTTTTCAGAAACCTTCTTCTTCTTCTTCTTCTTCTTCTTCTTCCAATAATAATCACGAACAACCCATTCTCAATTCTTTTTCTTTTCACCCCGATCATTCCAGTAACTCTGCAGATTCCAAAGAGCTTATTATCATTGAAGATCTCGATTTTTCTGGGCTAACTCTTATTAAAGTTCCTAAACGTAATCACTTACCTATGGATTCTCACAAGAAGGTACCTTTTTCTCTTTCTATTATTGGTGATAAGATTGATTTGGAAATCTAGCGGTTTATTATACTTAAATGCAATATGGTCTAAGCTGAGATTATAAAGACTTGTTTTTGTTCTCTTAATAACATTGGCTCCACATAAAGATAAAAAATGAGTTCTTTATTCCATCTGATTTGATCAATATTGTCTAGATCCATGAATTTTGGTAATAGATCCAAATGTAATATTAGAGTATGCAGGAAACTGAATTCTTCACGGAGTATGGAGAAGCAAATAGGTATCAGATTCAAGAAGTTGTTGGAAAAGGTAGCTATGGTGTTGTGGCTTCTGCTGTAGATACACATACTGGTGAAAGAGTTGCGATCAAGAAGATAAATGATGTGTTTGAGCATGTTTCTGATGCTACTAGGATTCTTAGAGAGATCAAGTTGCTTAGATTGCTTAAACATCCTGATGTTGTGGAGATTAAACACATCATGCTACCTCCTTCTCGTAGAGAATTCCGGGATATTTATGTTGTCTTTGAGTTGATGGAATCTGATCTTCATCAAGTTATTAAGGCTAATGATGATTTAACTCCTGAACATCATCAGGTTTTTCTTGTATCAGCTTCTTCGTGGTCTGAAATATGTTCATGCAGGTTAGTTTTCTGGTTTACACATTGGTCTCATGATCCTCATTGTCTTTTTTATATCAATTGAAACACTTGAGAGTTCTGGTTTCAGCAATGTGTTTCACAGGGATTTGAAACCAAAGAACATTCTAGCTAATGCTGATTGCAAACTGAAAATCTGTGATTTCGGGCTGGCTCGTGTTTCCTTTAACGATGCCCCAACCGCTATATTTTGGACTGTGAGCCATCTAACTCAAATAATGTGACAGCAAAACTGTTCATTATGTTTCTTCTAACTCTTTCAGTGCTTGTCAACTAACTTCTTTTATGTGTTTTGTAGGATTATGTAGCTACCCGGTGGTATCGTGCCCCTGAACTCTGTGGATCGTTTTTCTCCAAAGTAAGATTCTTATCTTCCACTGAAATCAACTGCTATTGCTATTTTTCTATATCAAAAAAGGGTTCTAGTTTACTGTTAAATCAACTGCTATTGCTATTTTTCTATATCAAAAAAGGGTTCTAGTTTACTGTTCTGTAGAATATTGTTGTGTGGTTCCATTGTGTCAATAAGACCAAGCTAAGTCTACTCTTGTTATGTTTCAGTATACCCCTGCGATTGATATCTGGAGTGTTGGTTGTATTTTTGCGGAAATGCTTTTGGGTAAGCCTTTGTTTCCCGGTAAAAACGTGGTCCACCAATTGGATCTAATGACTGACTTTCTTGGCACTCCACCTCCTGAGTCGATATCAAGGGTTAGTCGATGAAAAATTCTGTTCATATCTTCTGAGAAAATTTAATGTATTCCATCCATCATTTGTGAGTAATCTATTCCCTGTAATGATTTTTGCAATCTTGGAATTCTACAGATTAGAAATGAAAAGGCGAGGAGATGATTTTTGCAATCTTGGAATTCTACAGATTAGAAATGAAAAGGCGAGGAGATATCTGAGTAGCATGAGGAAAAAACAGCAAGTCCCGTTCTCTAAAAAGTTCCCTAAAGCTGATCCTTTGGCTCTCCGCCTTCTGGAACGCCTGCTTGCCTTTGATCCAAAAGATCGCGCATCAGCTGAAGATGTAAGTGAGATGTAAATTTTGCTTTGTTTAAACCTTTTTCTTGTACATAGACTGAAGCTCTTATATTCGTCATTTTGGTATCCTTATTTACAGGCCCTAGCTGATCCATACTTCAGTGGTTTGGCAAATTCAGAGCGTGAACCATCAACACAGCCAATTTCAAAGCTTGAATTTGACTTCGAGAGAAAGAAGTTAACAAAAGATGATGTCAGAGAATTAATTTACAGAGAGGTCACAACAAAAAGAAGTCTTATTATACATACATATAATACCTCCGCGGTGGTGATCAGCTTAGCTTCATGTACCCCAGGTTAGCGAATTAACAGTTACAAAAATCAGCTTAGCTTCATGTACCCCAGGTTAGCGAATTAACAGTTACAAAACCAATACATATTGAAAACAGAAAGTTTTGAAATGAATAAAACTTTTTTTTTGTTGATACACACAGTGGGGTTGATCGATTTAAAAGGCAATTTGCTCATCTTGAAGAAAATCAAGGTAAACCAGGAGCAGCTGGAGGAGGAAGAAGTACTGCACTTCACAGACATCATGCTTCTTTGCCAAGGTAATGTCTTTCACGTAACATCTCTCTCTCTCGCTCTCTCCATCTGATGAGCATTGTACTTCTTTGTGATTGTGTTACAGACAAAGAGTTCCTGCCCCTAATGGTGAAACGGCAGAAGAAAGCAATGATGTTGAGAGAAGAGCAGCTGCTGCAGTGGCTTCAACCTTGGAATCTGAGGAAGCAGACAATGGGGGAGGTTACAGTGCTCGTAACCTCATGAAGAGCGCAAGCATGAGCGGTTCTAAATGCATCGGCGTCCAGTCTAAAACCGGAAAAGAGGTTAGTTAGATTAGTAAAAATGAAAATAAACAGAAACAAAAAATCTTGAAAGGAAGAAGAAGATGAAGTTGCTTACTGTTGTATTGTTCTTTCTGTTTTGTAGGAGGCCATAGCTGAGGAAGAAGATAATGAAACAGTAGCACAAGTTACTGATAGGGTTGCTTCTCTTCATAATTCTTAAAAGAGCAGTATTTTTTTTTTTGGTTCTTTGCACCAAAGTTTTCTGGTGAAAAATTTGGTTTCTCCATTTTCTTCTCTCTTCTTCCACATCTTTGTCTACGTGGTTGGATTTGATGTTGTATTTAATAGTTTGGGGGTGAGAATGAAAACTTCAAATAAAAACAGTGATCTACTTGTAATTTTTCTTCTCTTTTTTTTTTTCTTATAAAACTTGTATACTTTGAGGTTCATTTTACTCTTTAGCTATTAAATTTGCTTGGGTAACTCACTAGTCAGAGAGAGAGTTTGTGTGGTTCGTAACAGAAAGGATTTTGACACAAAGAAAACATAGAATACATAAACACTTTGGTTAGTGATTTTTTTTGAATGAATGTAAAATTTATTCAAACAGACTTTTAGTTTAATACATACTTGGTTTGTTTAAAACAACAATTACTCGCTTTTAAACTCAAATTTTAGACTTCAAACCAACACTTTTCTCAAACTCCAACAGCTTCTGCAAAAAATATGTTTTCTCAAACCACTCTTCACTTTTCCAAACCTCCAAAAAGAAAACCATCTCTATTCCCGCAACCCTTCAAAACTCCACAACAATCCTCTTTTATAAAAATCAACAACACTTCAATCTTCCCTTCACCATCCATAACCAAACCTCCGTTTTGAATCAACCACACTTCTTACTCTCTATCCAAATTTACCGACTCATCCAAATCTCCATCGCCTTTCCATAACCAAATTGTCCTTCCCTTCTTAGAACATTTAATCTATTTACCACTTGTTTAGATATAAAAGCAACCAAATTCTCTATTGATCTGCCTCTGATACCATTCTTCCTTTTATTTCTTTCCAACCAAATTATGTAAAGAGTAACTTGTAAACCATACCTGAACAAGAACAATCTATCCTTATCTTCCTTCAACACTTCATCTAGATTTGCTAAGGTATTCCAGGAGTAGGTAAAATGTCTTCCCAAAACACTCATCACAAGCTTCCTCCAAATACTTGCTGAGTATATACAAAACAAATGATCTCTTGATTCAATCCCCCCACTTTGGTTAGTGATTTGAACCTATTCTTTGGAGAAGTTGAAGAGGATGAATTTGAATAGGTTTTAACGAGACACCTAAAAAGTACAACAACAATCTGGCTTTAGTATCAACAATTTCGGTATAAAATGATGTGGAGAAGCAACTATGGACCATGTAATCAACTCTGGACGTGGTCAATAGGGATCCAAAGTTACTACCATAGTTGGATACATCACACTATCGAATCAAATTAAGAAAACTCACCTCACATGAAACATAATTAGTCTTTGATCCTTGTTAAATGAGTTGTTATTTTCATTTTTAGAGAGTTTCAACTAATCCTAGTATAAACATATTTTCTTTTTGTAAATGTAAATCTTACCAACATACTTTGATGATCACTGGAAACCATATTTTCTTTTTGTAAATGTAAATCTTACCAACATACTTTGATGATCACTGGAAACATAGTACTATTAACTAAAATCGTAAATGTGGAGATATCTTGTTCAAACAATATCATAACAACAAATGAAAGAAAAACATTTAAACAACACAATTTAAAGTATGTTGAGGAAGTTTCAATGTTCACACTATCGAAACATTTAAACATTTAAACAACACAATGTTCTTCTTCTTTTGTCATCACGCGCGATCACTTCATAAAACCCTAAAAAAAAAGAGTTTTATGAGCGGCGGCGAAAATCAACCTCTTCTCGCAAGAAGAAGAGGAGAGGATAGTTCATAGCCTCATCCTCATCACTCTCCAGAAATGTGGATCGAGACTGTGAAACTTCCTCTTCTTTTCTTTTTACTTTAAAATGCAACATAAATTTATGTTTATATTATATTAATTAAATTATTAATTTTGAGGTAATAATTTTTTTAATTTGATCAAACGCCATAATGAATTATGAAAGAAAATGAAATTAGACTTCAATTTTTTTTAAAAAAACATAGGTTATCAACGAAAAAATATAAAAAATATATATAAAAGCAAACAAAGAACAAAATATAGGTAAAATATAAGTAAAGTATAAGCAAAATATAAGAAAACAAAAAACAAAGTATAAGCAAAATATAAGCAAAATATAGGCAATATAAAATTTTGTTTTACAGATAATAATATATTAGAAATTGAAAGATTTTTATTTATACTCAACACCAAAATGTGAATCGAAATAGAGTTGAAAGTGACATATTAATATGTAAGTATGAATGTTTGTTAAACTTTTCAAACACATCTTGAATCGAAATAGAGTTGAAAGTGACATATTAGTATGTAAGTATGACTGTTTGCCAAACTTGTCAAAAGCGCGTTGAAACAGAAAGTGACATATTAATATGTAAGTATGAATGTTTGTTAAACTTGTCAAACACATCTTGAATCGAAATAGAGTTGAAAGCGACATATTAGTATGTAAATATGACTGTTTGTCAAACTTGTCAAAAGCGTGTTGAATCAGAAAGTGACATATTAGTATGTAAGTATGACTGTTTGTTAAACTAATCAGAAAGTGACATATTAGTATGTAAGTATGACTGTTTGTTAAACTTGTCAAAAGCTTGTTGAATCGAAATAGAGTTGAAAGTGACATATTAGTATGCAAGTATGACTGTTTGTTAATTTTTTCAAAAACATCTTGAATCGAAATAGAGTTATAAGTGTCATATATTAATATGTAAGTAATATGTAAGTATGTTAAACTTGATGTTAAACTTGTAAACAATATTCTGATTATGTTCACTTTTAACCACCCTTGCTGTTATAAATAGAGATCATCCTTCATCTTGGGTTCCTCACATCTTCTCTTTCTTTTGTTCTCTCTACTCCTTTTCTTTTTTTTTTCTTGGGAAGATTGTTCACTTTTAACACACACACACCTACTATTATAAATCGAGATCATCCTTCATCTTGGGTTCCTCCCATTTTCTTTTCCAAATCTTCTCTTTCTTTTGTTCTCTTCTACTTTTTTTTTTTCTTTTTTCCTCCCATTTTCTTTTCCAAATCTTCTCTTTCTTTTGTTCTCTTCTACTTTTTTTTTTTCTTTTCTCTTGGGAAAGGTTTGAATCCTTTTACTCCAGATTATGAACACCCAATCGGGCCTGTTAAGAAGAATGATGATTCATGAAAATCGCGAGATGCTCAGTTTCATATTCACGAAGTTGAAATTGAGACAGTTGTACGCTTGCATCCTCGTCTGCAAGAAATGGGCCTCCTTAATAAATGAACCAGATTTCTAGGAACATTTTCATGCTAGAGAGGAGACTCAACCGCGACTCTTTCTGTCTCTCAAACCGGCGAGATGTAGATCATGGCCTCCGCCTCCTGATATAGACTAGTATAGACTAGGAGTCTAGATCATGGCCTCCGCCTCCTGATATAGACTAGTATAGACTAGGAGTCTAACCCGTCCTAATACTGCAAGTGCACAGTAATGCGTTAGTAGCACATAGCGGGATTGATCCACAAGGAATGCAAATGTTGCTTAAATCAATCTTAGCAAATCTTCTAAAGACTAAGAGTGTTCACGAGAGGTTGAATAAAAGATGATGCAAGTAAAATCATGCAAATAAAACGTAAACTATCAATTAACTAAAGCGTTAGGGCTGGAGAGAGATCTGTAGATATTATGATCATTGGATCGAACAACTATTCAGGAGCAATTAAAAACCGTCTAGAACTCAAACATATTCTTTTCGAACAACTATTCAGGAGCAATTAAAAACCGTCTAGAACTCAAACATATTCTTTAAATATGCTACCCCGATGGCCACGGTGATTAACAACTATGCTAGAGTATTCATACACATATGACAAGTATCTGAAGCAGGCAAAGGCTTTTTAATAAATGAACATGCATTATCTAACAAGTTTGATAAGTTCACAGTCTTTCTAAAGGAATGAGTAGTTCTCAACAGAAATACTGCTCATCTACTCCTAATCCGATAACCTATATTCGATTAAGAACTACAGGTTCAATCCTAAATCAGGAACTAGTTGATCAAGCTAATTCAGGCATTAAGTACATAGATAGATGAAGACCCATAACAATACCTATTTGTGTTCAACCCAATTGATTCATAAATCTGAGAAATCTCAAACTCTAACTAGAGATCTACTCACTCATGGCAATTGGAACACAGAGAATCATTCTGAGAAGTCTGAATTTCAATTGCAAAATAAGAGAAAACAAAGAGGTTCGAAATTACAATCAATTCTTCTCCCCCAAAATCAAGAGAGGTCTCAAAATCCTAGAAAATTGTCTTAAAAAATTGGAAATCAATGTTACAAAAACCCAATAAAAATATGTCTTATATATCTCTAACAAAATAATGGAAATTAGGGAACAGGTCTTGGATTCGTGACAAAAGACGAATAAGGGCAAATTGCTCTGCATCTTTGATTCGACCGAACTGGTAGATAGTTCGGTCGAGTCTTGGATTCGTGACAAAAGACGAATAAGGGCAAATTGCTCTGCATCTTTGATTCGACCGAACTGGTAGATAGTTCGGTCGAACTAAGCTTGATACGTCAAATCTTACAATGTTGAAGATAATCATAATCCATGAGGAAGATCCCTGAAACAAAGGTGATTAAGGTATCTCAAGTAATGTTCTACACTTTTTAATTTTTGTCAATCAATCTTCTATACATTTGATCTTCTAGACTCATCATCATTTGTTTTCCCAATATAGTCAACTCCCACGTATGCAAGGGGAATCACTGTTAATGAGGAGGCGTTTCATGTTACAAAGACCATTCTTGTATGTTCTAGAACTTTAATTTTTTTTGTGAATTTTCGTTATTGCTATAAACTTTATTATCAATTAATCATCATCATTAACATATGATGATAAGGAACATATTCGGGAGATTATGCTAAGTGCAGATCTAGTGTGGACTCGTTTTGAAAAGGTACAAGTACAAATAATATAATTTTTTTATTTATGCATGAACCTATGTTAATCTATTGAATCTTGTACTCTCTTTTCTTCAAGTTTCGTTTGGTTTGTGATACATGGTAGCTCTTTCTACCGAGAGAACTGGCTGCCTTGAAATATCCTTATTAGATTTATCTAAAATTTGGTGACTCTATTGTCACCGACGTGACTCGAACCCTGATCTATATACTAGGGGAGGTGTATTACCAACCGAGCTGCAGTTAAAGTCTACGATATGAATTAATAACGTTTGTTTGCAAAATTTCTTGAGAAAAACTTATTACTGGACCAACATTAACTATTTATGTACTTCCCCATATAGAAATAACTGTTTATAAAACTATACTAAAAAACAAATCTTAAATGTTTAAACTAGACCCAAAAAAAACTCAGATACATAATCACATAATTTCATTTTTTTGTACACAGAAGTACTTTTCTATATAACAATCAGTTTCTTTCCAATTAAATTGTAATTTCTAATGAAAATTAAATATGTTTTAGATTTGTTTCTATTTAATAGTTTTTTTTGGTTGCATTATCTTTTTTTTACTGAATATTTTTTCAACATTTGTTGATGAATATTTAATACCATATCTAAGTACTTATGTATATGAACAATAACCAAATGAGAGGAAATGACCATTAGGCCTATTGTTGATGGAAGCTATTAAGCCTGGGCTATCGGTGAAAACCGAACGGTTAAAACCGGTCCGAACCGACTAATTGGCCAATCATTAAGCCTGGGCTATCGGTGAAAACCGAACGGTTAAAACCGGTCCGAACCGACTAATTGGCCAATCGGATCAGACCGAATTGGGATTTCGGACTGGTTCGGCGTGAAATTAAATTTTAATCGGTTTTCAGAAAAAACCGATTCCGATCCGTGTACCGATTTAATCCGAACTCAACCGAAAAATAAACATAAGTATAAAAACCTAATAACAGCACATAATATCTAAGAACCCTAAAAAAAAACTCTCTCGACACAAACGGCGATTTGGACCCAAAAAATTTATCGATCTTTTCCCGTCGATATTGCTGACTTTACACCGTTCGAAATCGTCGGCTAAGGTGATTTTCTCTTCCCTTATGTTGCTGGTGTAGTTTTTGTGATTAAATCTGTAGGTTTTTTACCTTTCAAAAATAAAATTTCGATGAACCTTCATTTTCTTTTGAAATCGAAATCGATTATCTCAGTTTCGTTGATATTTCGGCTAAGGTGATTTTCTCTTCCCTTATGTTGCTGGTGTAGTTTTTGTGATTAAATCTGTAGGTTTTTTACCTTTCAAAAATAAAATTTCGATGAACCTTCATTTTCTTTTGAAATCGAAATCGATTATCTCAGTTTCGTTGATATTCTTTAAGTATAGTGTGCAGATTAGATGTTTATGAACTGGGATTAAAAAAACCCCCAAAAAATTTCAAACCCTAAAATTCAAAATGGAATATGAAACCCTAATCTCATTTTTTCTTTGAAATCCTTTAATTAAATCGTTAGATTATAAGATAGAGTGCTAGATTAAACCGTCTAATCATGTTTTCACTAATTTTTGGTTTTTACTTAACCTAATTTTGTAACATTGATTTTTCTTTGAATTCGGTTAGAATAATTTGTTTAGAATTGTGTTATATAAGTTAGAATGTAATTTATAATTAGTTGATGAGTTCGAATGAGTTTTTAGTTGATAAGTTTGTTAATCTGGTACTGTAATGGTTTTTTTTTGTAATGTTTAAGGTTTAATTGATTTCTTAGATAAATTGTTATATGATTTCTTAAGATATGGATCCCACC
>CM071720.1:19647814-19673401 GCA_036630335.1 Physaria fendleri | reverse complement strand
CTCTCATGACTTGTGAGATGGCTGTTACAAATCCCTTCTTGTGAGACATGAGACTCTTCATGAATTTTGACCGTTTCATCATCTTATAGGACCATATAATCATGATCATCCCCTGATATCTTCTAGGACCATAGATCTACCCAAATAACACAAAACACTTAGTAATGGATAAGAATTACCGATTCAGAGAGATCCATATTTACGAAAATTCTAAGACGCTATCACAGATCTAGTGTTCTTAATCTCGGCTTCCGTAACGGTAAGACTTACGCCGAGCACATCGTAATACTCCTTCTCCTTCACCATTATTATTCAATCCAATCACGATGTCGATTCTTGACCGTCCGAGTCGTAACTTCTCAAATCACAAGAGAGAAAGTTAGAAACAACAAAAGAAACCATCAACAAAAAAATACTCTTAACCTTTTGGCTTTCTTTTTTTTCCAAACCTTGTTGGCTTCAATCGTGAAGTCGAGAATATAATTATTTTTGCAAGAATGAAACGTCAAATGGGACGATTATATCGTAGAGGAGAATTATTATTTTTTTTTTTTTTTCAAAACCTAAATGCTGAGGTGGACACTCTCAAATCATTTTAGGCTGATGTGGCATGCTTTAGGATTGAGAGATGTTACTCCTATTATATATATAATAGATAATAGATTTCATACATATGTATAATCATTAAATAACAATATAGTTGATATAAACATATTACGAAACATCGTCTGATTAATTATCATACATACGAAATCTACCTAATCAAATAAGTAATAGAAGTAGTAGATCAGAAGAAGATTATTGCCACTATAGCCGATCCAAAGACAAGTCCGTAGGCAAAGTGTAGGACTGAAGATGAGTTTGATGACTTGGTCGTCGTTGAAGAAGCTGAATCTCCCGTTGAATTGCTTTCTGTTCATTCGTTTTAAAAAAACCATAAAAACATTACAAGATTAGATATTAATTTCAAATATTATCATACCGGTGGAAGATGCCGGAGGGGTTTTTTCGGTTGCCGGCGGTGCAGACGATGGCGTAGTACCTGTTCCATATCAAAATCATCAGAGATAATATCATATTAAGCTTAGACCTGCGAATTTGACCCGCAAATCACAGGTTCTACGGATTATAGTCTACTACGAAACATAAACGTATCTACTAAAAATTTTGCGGCTTCCACGGAAAAGATATAATTTTTTTGCGAATTTGTGGATAGGGTTCCGCGGATTATGGTTAGGAAACATAAGCGGGTCTAGTAATTTTTTGCGGGTTTCGGGGGAAGAACATAAATTTTGTTGCGGATTTGCGGGATAGGGTTCTCACAAGTATTTTGTTTTAAAACTCTTTCGAAAATATATTATAAATATAAAATTTATTTCTGACAAATAAAATAAAAAGTTATATTTATATATATACTATAGTTAATCCAATATATTGATAATAGTTAATAACTGTAAATAATATTGAAATATAATATATTTTTCAGTTTTGCGGTTTACGGTTCTATATTTATATATATTTTGCGTTTGCGAATTGTAGGTTTGCGAGACAGACAGATACTCAATCTAGAAAAAAATATTTTGTGAGTCGTAGGTTTGCGGATTCAAGGTTTTTTAGTAAATGTTTGCATACTTTTATGCGGGGTAAGGCAGACCGACTCACAATTAGGTTTTTAAAAAATTAAAAAAACGACGTAGTAATAAATTTACAGGGCGAATGCGAGATCTGTTTAGAAAAAATTTCTTATGCGAAATTGAGGTAAGCATGAACGTTCAGAGATTCAGATCATCTTTTATAGGTTTCGGATTTTTCGGGATATGTCTGTTCGGGTATTGTTAAATATCCTTAAAAAAAAGCCCCGAAATTCAACTCGCCCTTAGTAGATTTCCCAAGCAAAATCAATTTGGCGATATATCGCGGTAGAAAATCTAGTTAGGTTTTATAAGAATGATAAAACGACATCATAGTAAGTTTACTCACCTGCACTAGCTTTACACTTGGAAACATCAGCTTTAGCACCACAAGCTTTAGGCAAATCAAGAGCATTCTCTTTTGTCAAATTCAACGATTTAAGCATATCACCATTATTAAACACCGAACAAAGACATGTCACATCCTTTTCCACGATCTCCCTCAACGGCATACAACAAGAAGCTGGTGGCGGCGGAGTAGTCGAATGAAGATACGGTTGACACGGCATTAGTTTTTGTATACATGGCATTGAATGTGCATCTCCTCCAGTGGCTGATCCTCCTCCACCGCCTACGATTGCTCCGACGTGTGGTGTTGTGTCGGAATTTGATGGTGTGGTGGAGTAAAGGAGGAGAACGACGACGATTGTGAATTTAGTAACATCCATTTGGTTTAAACCGACGTCGTTATTTGTCTCTTTGTTTTTTATTCTTTAGTTACTTGTGAATTGTAACACATTCATCTATATTTATAGTGTAATTTTTGGGTTTTGTTTTGAGTTTATATGAGATAAAACTGTTTATGATCCTATCATTACGCATCTGGAACGAAGACTAATATGTGGATTAGTGAAAAGTTCAGACGTAAGTTTAGGTAATTAGTTATATCCAAAATTATTTTAGAATTTTGTTACGTTTATTAACAAAATTGCTATTATTAGGTGGTGTTCATTAAATTGAATGTTTTGTAACCTTAATCTCTTATTACGGAAAACAAAATGATCACTTTTGTTTCCTTGTACCAACTTTCTACCTACCTGGCTCAAACAAAATTTATCCTAATCCCAACTTTTCACCACTTCAATTTCAAAACTTTGGAGCATTTTAAATATGAAATGGTGTAATACTCAAATAATTAAGATCTGATCAATGGTATCCACAATTTAGAAAATGGTTCGGGTATTTTCCCGAGGATTTTTTATACACCCATAGTTTTATATAACAATTAATTTGGTCTTCGACTAGAACCTTCACAAATCAGAAGTTAAAAACAAATTTGCACACATCCGAAATTAAAAACGAAGGGCCATATAAATCGGAAATTAAAGACATGATTCCGCATGAACAATTTCTGATTCAGGTCTACAATAAACCTGATTCATGTGAAATGAGTCTTTGATTTCTAATTTGTGTGGTCCTATGTTTTTAACTTTAGATTTGTATGCATATTTGTTTTTCACTTTCGATTTGTGTGAGTTTTAGTTAGAGGCTAAAGTTCGTGTGTAAAAATCGTTGTATGAATTATCGGTGTGTAAAACGGTCGTCGATCTAAAATATTTTAAATGAATTTATAAAATTGGGTATACTTTCAGATATCGGTTCAGTTCTTTTTTTTTTTGGGGTCTAAATCGGTTCTGTTCTATACTATCCAATACTCGTAGATAATTGAAATAGCATCTGAATTTTCATATGTATCCAAACCCGAACCGATATAGTAAATTTCGGGTCGATTCGGATAGGGTTCGGATCGAGTAAAATGACCAGTACTAGGCCTGGGCATTCGGTTTAATCCGAATAACCCGAATCCGAATAATCCGATTAAATTGAATTCAGTTTAATCCGAATTCACATGTATAATCCGAACGGAACAGTTTTAAAATACAATTCGGTTTTCGGATTATTCGAGTTTAATCCGAAAACCGAATAAACCGATTTAAAACCGATATTACATAAAGATTTTATAAATTCAAAGTGAATCATCTTAAATCAATATTTTTCAGTATTTTAGCTACAACCGATTTTTTCGAACAAACCGCTTTCTTCCGAATAAACCGATATTCCCGAATAAACCGATAAATTCAGTGTTTTTCTCCTTTTTGAAAAACTTTCAGATTTATTTGATATAATCCGAACAACCCGATTCTGAACCGAACCGAATCGAATTTTATTCGGTCCGATTCGGCTATGATTTTTTCCACCGAATAAACCCAAAAATCCGAACAACCCGATCCGAATAATCCGCGTAAACCGAATGCCCAGAGCTAACCAGTATATTAGGTTGGGTCAAATCAGGTATATTCAAACCGGGTCGTCGAAACATTCCAAACATTTAATATAGAGATTTTTTTTTTTTTTTTTTCCTGTCTCCATCTCTAGCTCTTTCAATCTCTAATCAAGTGTTGAAAAAAAAAAACATTCCAAACATTTAATATAGAGATTTTTTTTTTTTTTTTTTCCTGTCTCCATCTCTAGCTCTTTCAATCTCTAATCAAGTGTTGAAAAAAAATAGGAGAGGAGTGGTGACCAACTCCGAATTGACAAAAATCGAAACACACGGCGAGAAATACGGCGAATTGACCAGAATCCTTTGGTTGAGAGGAAAGTAGGAGACCCACTTTCGTAAAATTACTAATCTTTTTAGTAGTTAGTGGTCTATGGGTGGTGGTGGGAATCTACTCGACGTTGTTCTTCAATGGCTTTTTCAACGACCTTCTTCTTCTTCTTCTTCTTCTTCTTCTTCAAATAATCCCATTTCAAATTCTTCTACTTTTTCTAATTCTGATCAATCCCATAATAACCCTGGAGATGATTTGAATGAGCTTACTGTTATTGAAGATTTCGATTTTTCTGGTTTAACGCTTCTTACGGTTCCTAAACGTAATCACTTATCTATGGATTCTCACAAGAAGGTACCTTTCTTCTTCTTAATCCCTCTTTCTAATCTAAAGGTCAAAGATTGATTAATACGTTGGAGAATGTAGATGTGATTAGACTTCAATGCAGTTTGGTCTATGATGTTTTTTTTTTTTTGCCATGAGGTCTATGATGTTTATGTCCCTCTTTCTAATCTAAAGGTTATAGATTGATTAATAACTTGGAGAATGTAGAGGTGATTAGACTTAATGCAGTATGGTCTATTATGTTTATGTCCCTCTTTCTAACTAAAGGTTACAGATTGATTAATACCTTGGAGAATGTAGATGTGATTAGACTTAATGCAGTATGGTCTATGATGTTGATGTCGGTCTATTATGTTTATGTCCCTCTTTCTAACTAAAGGTTACAGATTGATTAATACCTTGGAGAATGTAGATGTGATTAGACTTAATGCAGTATGGTCTATGATGTTGATGTCTTCCCTCTTTCTAACTAAAGGTTACAGATTGATTAATACCTTGGAGAATGTAGATGTGATTAGACTTAATGCAGTATGGTCTATGATGTTGATGTCGGTCTATTATGTTTATGTCCCTCTTTCTAACTAAAGGTTACAGATTGATTAATACCTTGGAGAATGTAGATGTGATTAGACTTAATGCAGTATGGTCTATGATGTTGATGTCGGTCTATTATGTTTATGTCCCTCTTTCTAACTAAAGGTTACAGATTGATTAATACCTTGGAGAATGTAGATGTGATTAGACTTAATGCAGTATGGTCTATGATGTTGATGTCCCTCTTTCTAACTAAAGGTTACAGATTGATTAATACCTTGGAGAATGTAGAGGTGATTAGACTTAATGCAGTATGGCCTATGATGTTTATGTCTTGATTAATTGAGATTTGAAAGAACTTGGTTTGGTCTCTTAATGTTCTGTGTTACTGCATTTGCTTCACAAAAAAGATACATTATGATTTATGTGTTTCATGTGATTGGTTCTAATGTCTAGATCCATTAATGGTGTGCAGGAAGCTGACTTTTTCACGGAGTATGGAGAAGGAAACAGGTATCAGATTCAAGAGGTTGTAGGAAAAGGTAGTTATGGTACTGTGGCTTCTGCTTTAGATACACATACTGGAGAAAGAGTTGCGATTAAGAAGATAAATGAAGTGTTTGAACATGTATCTGATGCTACTAGGATTCTTAGAGAGATCAAATTGCTTCGGTTGCTTAAACATCCAGATGTTGTGGAGATTAAACATATCATGTTACCTCCTTCTCGTCGAGAATTCAGGGATATTTATGTTGTGTTTGAGTTGATGGAATCTGATCTTCATCAAGTGATTAAAGCTAATGATGATTTGACTCCTGAGCATTATCAGTTTTTCTTGTATCAGCTTCTTCGCGGTTTGAAGTATGTTCACGCAGGTTTGTTTTTGGTTTACACATTGTTCATGGTTAGATTTCTGACCATCTTATTGATACAGATAAGGGTTCTGTTTTCAGCTAATGTGTTTCATAGGGATTTGAAACCAAAGAACATTCTAGCTAATGCTGATTGCAAGTTAAAGATCTGTGATTTTGGGCTGGCTCGTGTTTCGTTTAATGATGCACCCACTGCTATTTGCAAGTTAAAGATCTGTGATTTTGGGCTGGCTCGTGTTTCGTTTAATGATGCACCCACTGCTATATTTTGGACTGTGAGTCATCTAGCTCGAAGAATGTGATCTTCATTAGGTTCCCTCTATAACTCTTTCAGTACTTGTGGGCTTACCCCTTTTTGTATTTTTCTAGGATTATGTAGCTACTAGATGGTATCGTGCCCCTGAACTATGTGGATCGTTTTTCTCCAAAGTAAGATTCTTTTTCACTGAACTCAACTGCTATTGTTACTTCTCTGTTACAAGAAAAGGCTTCTATTATTTTGTGGAACACTATAAAACCAACCATCTCATGCTAAGTCCACTCTTGTTATATTCCAGTATACACCTGCGATAGATATCTGGAGTGTCGGTTGTATTTTTGCGGAAATGCTTTTGGGAAAGCCTTTGTTTCCCGGGAAAAACGTGGTGCACCAATTGGATCTTATGACTGATTTTCTTGGTACTCCACCCCCTGAAGCGATAGCAAGGGTTAGTCATTCAATTAGTAAATAACATCTGTTCATACTTCCTCAAGCAAATTTAAAGTGTTCCATTCGATCAAGTGAGAGTAATCTGATTCATGTACTGAGTTTTGCAACCTTGAAATTTAACAGATTAGAAATGAAAAGGCGAGGAGATATCTTAGTAACATGAGGAAGAAACAGCCAGTCCCTTTCTCCAAGAAGTTCCCTAAAGCTGATCCTTTGGCTCTCGGCCTTCTGGAACGCCTTCTTGCCTTTGATCCAAAAGATCGTGCATCAGCTGAGGAAGTAAGTTACAAGTAAATTTACTTTATTACAAGGACTGAAACTCATGTATTCATTTCTTTTTAATTTACTTATTTACAGGCACTAGCTGATCCATACTTCAAAGGTTTGTCAAATTCAGAGCGTGAACCATCAACACAGCCAATCTCAAAGCTCGAATTTGACTTTGAGAGAAAGAAGTTAACAAAAGATGATGTCAGAGAACTAATTTACAGAGAAGTATTGTCCAGAAAACAAAACAATTCCTTTTGTCTGATTTTTTCTATATGCTCTTCATTGATTCTCACAATCACTTATCTTTGGATTTTGTAAAAAACTTTAGATATTGGAATATCATCCTCAGATGTTGGAGGAATATCTTCGTGGTGGTGATCAGCTTAGCTTCATGTACCCCAGGTAAGTTAACTAACTGTTGAGAATCAATAAATCTTGATAAAGAGTTACAAAATCAGTAAAAGTTTCATTTTTTTTACGCAGTGGGGTTGATCGGTTTAAGAGGCAATTTGCTCATCTTGAAGAGAATCAAGGAAATGGAGGAGGAGCTGCAGGAGGAGGAAGAAGTACTGCACTTCATAGACATCATGCTTCTTTGCCAAGGTAATCTATTTCACATTATCTGTCTCTATCTCTCACTGTCTGTTTCTCTAAGCATTGGGGTGTTCTGTAACTGTGTGGTGCAGAGAGAGAGTTCCTGCTGAAAATGGTAAAACTGCTGAAGAAAGTAGTGATGTTGAGAGAAAAGTAGCAGCTGTTGTGGCTTCTTCAACCATGGAATCTAAGGAAGCAGAGAATGAAGGAGGTTATAGTGCTCGTAACCTCATGAAGAGCGCGAGTATAAGTGGTTCTAAATGCATAGGTGTTCAATCTAAAACCGACCAAAAGGTTAGTTAGTAAAGAATGAAAGAAAAAACAAAACAGAGGATCATGTAAGATTATGTTGGTATTTAGTGTTGTTCTGTTTTCTCTGTTTTTACAGGACTCCATAGCTGAGGAAGATGGTGAAAATGTTGCAGAGGTTACTGAAAGAGTTGCTAATCTTCATAATTCTTGAGGGATTTTTTCAAAAAATTTTGGGGCTCTAAAGTTTTCTGGTGAAATATTTGGTTTTTACATTTGAGTTTGTTGTATTTATTAGTTTTGAGGTGAGAATGAGAACTTTGAACAAAAACATTGACCTCCATGTAATTTTTTTTTTGTTCCAACTGATATTTTCTAATTCATCGTAAACTGAAATTTTCTTATAAACATTACTCAACTATTCAAACTTTTAGCTTCTATTACGACTTGATATAATTTCAATAGTATGGGAACAAAACATAACAGCAAGACCTCAGAGATAAGATTAAAGAAAGAAACCTAGAATGACATGAAAACAAAAATCCTTCCAAAAATCTCATAAATTTGTCGACAGAACATAAGTGATTGAAAAAACCAAGAAGGACAGAGTACAAGTGCTGAGGTTACTTAGTAACGACCAATACCCCAAACTCTAATAACACCATCGGTATAACCACTGAACAGTGTGCTTCCATCAGCGCTCCAGTTCAGGCTTGTGCAGTAAATAACCTGGCCAAATCAACAAGTAAATTAAAGTCAAATTTCATGGTTATATACATATAGCACTAAAAGAGATGTATGATATTCTTCAAGAATGTGAATATTACTACTATGATTCAATCAAGAAATATCAGGTACTTGAAGAGTATGGAGACACAGAAACCATTACCAGTAAATCTACAAAGTGTCTCAAATTGGGGTGAGAACAATCTATAAACCCAAGAACGAAGTTGCTATACAGGTATCACAATTCACATCATCAACAAGAACATGGAAGATAAAAACATACAAAAGAAGAAATAAAGCTGAAGTCTTTACAAAGGAGAGGCAAAGCAAAAAACCAAAATTTCAGAAGGCATAGAAAACTATATCATATATCATTTATATGCAAGAACCTGTTAAAGAATTACCACATTTCCTATAACAGACCTAGAACATGTTATACTCTGCTATGAACAATACTTAATCACCACTCATACCTAATATCATAAATAACATAACAAAAGAAAGTTCTATCTATACAAAAGCTAAAAATTTGTAATCGATTGCAATGTACAATGGAGTTGTAATCTACTGTTGAGTGTACCTTTCTCTTGGTGGCAGCAGGACCACTGTTATCAGCCTTCTCAGCCTCAGCCTTAAGATCAACCTTCAAATCCTCAACAATACTCTTACTCTCAAGATCCCAAATCTTAATCCCCTGTTCAGTCGCAGCACAAAGCCAATACCTATTAGGACTAAAACAAAGCGCATGAATCACAGAGTTAGCTTCAAGAGAGTAAAGCTTCTTCCCCTCAGTAAAACAAAGCGCATGAATCACAGAGTTAGCTTCAAGAGAGTAAAGCTTCTTCCCCTCAGCCAAATCCCACAACAAAACCACACCATCTTTCCCTCCACTAGCACAAAGCGAACCATCAGGTGATACAGCTACAGTACTAACATAACCAGTATGACCAGCAAGTGTTGACCTAAGCTTACAATTCGAAAGATTCCATACTTTCACAGTTTTATCCCAAGAAGCTGACACAATCGTAGGCTGAAGCGTATTAGGGCTAAATCTAACACAGCTAACCCAATCACGATGTCCTTCACCACCTGCTTCTGAGATAGTGTACTTACACTCTCCCAAAGTATTCCAAAGCTTAATCGTACGATCACGAGACGCTGAAACAATCTGACGATTATCAAGCGAAAAAGCAACAGACAACACATCTTTGGTATGACCAACGAATCGACGAGTGGAAACACCAGCTTGAAGATCCCAAAGACGTAACTCACCATTTTGGTATGACCAACGAATCGACGAGTGGAAACACCAGCTTGAAGATCCCAAAGACGTAACTCACCATCCCAGCTACCGGAAAGTGCGAATTGACCATCAGAAGAGAGAACAACATCCTCAACGAAATGAGAATGACCTGTGAGACGTCTCTGAGCTACACCGTAAGTGTTTTCAGTTTTGGTGAGTTTCCATAAGATGATTGATTTGTCACGAGAAGCTGATACAATGATGTCTGCGTTATCGATTGGTGTTGCGATTGCTGTTACCATATCGGTATGTGCACGCATTGTTCCCTTCAAAACGAGTCCTTCCGCCATTTTTGGTGTCTGGAGAAGCTTCTGAAGCTGTTGGTATCGTTTTCTTGGTGGTGGCGGAGATTGAGTAATGAAGGCGTGAAAATGTAAGAAGGTATTTATATGAGAGAATGTAAATTGGATTAGGGTTTATTTAATGGGCCTATGGGCCTAATCATAATGGGCTTCTTTGTTCTCGGAAGTGGTAGCTTCGACACGTGTGTTTCACGGGATATATAAATATTATTTGTTTAGGTTTTTTTTTTGTTTGTTTTACTTGACAGCAGAAGTTCATTTTGATATAAATATTATTTGTTTAGGTTTTTTTTTTGTTTGTTTTACTTGACAGCAGAAGTTCATTTTGGTACGAGAAAACCTAGAGAAACCTTTACTTGCGTTCGTGCTATCATCTGCGATGGGTAGGGTTTTCGTCTCAATCTCTTCATGTTTTCTTTGTTTATCGATTATGTGTTTGCTGCTTTTGTTGATCGATCAGATCGTTTGTTCTATTTCGTTGAATGTTTGTATGTTTACTGGGTTGATATGGATTATGTAGTTTTTGGATTCGTCACTCTCCGTTATGATACAATTCTGTAACACGTTAGTTCATCTGAAACTGGAAAGCTATTAAATAACTTGATTTTTGGTATTCGGATTAGGGTTTTGGCTTATTTGGTTGGCTTTTGTAGAACTGATTTGGGTTATTTCTTTCCTCTTTGGAATTCTGAGTTAAAGTTACTCTCAGATAGTTAGGAATTGTATGTTTTGTGGAATTCATTATCAATTTTCCTGTACGGTTTTGTTGGAGATGATAGAGAAGCTTTCTGGATATATGATCGCTTGGTTAAAATTGATGTAAGAGTTGTGTAGCTTCTAGCATAAGATGTCGGGTTATATTATGGTGAACCGCAAGGATGTAGCAGCTGGCTTGTGATTCTCTATATATTTTCTATTTTTCTTCTTTTTGGGTGATTTAGTTGTGCCTTTTGATTCATCTATTTGTGAATGTTGTATTGGACCCGTTTCCGGTAATTGTGGGATCTTTCGGTGCATATTTGATATTGCGTCATGCTTGATCTTTATTAAACATTGATTTTTGTTTCATTTGCTGGAAATATGCACCACATAGAAGCCATTAGTTTGTTCCAATAAAACTATGTTACGTGGCACGGTTCATTCGGTCTTTTTCTATTTTATATTTCCTGTCTCTTATACCTATTCTAACCTATGCAGATCTTGAGGCTGAGATCCGTGCATTACATCTTGATTCGGCAGGTAATAGAGATACCTAGCTTAACAATAGTTTTCTTTTTCCGGTTGTACTAAATTTGGTTGTGAATCTATGCAGGTGAAAACAATGGTGTTACCATTCCAGAAGATAATAACTCAATGGAAGTTGATAAATTGGATAATGCAGCAGAAGGTTTATAGCAGCATGCCTTTTTTTCATATATATTTTTCTTTAATTCTGTTTCAGTCTGGCTATCTGTTGGTTGCGTCGATACCATCTATCTCACTGTATTACAATACATATACTAATAATTTTGGTTAAGGGAGGGTGACTAAGGATTATAATGTAATGAGATTGAATGCTTAAGTCTTTTGATGTGTGGTCAATGACGTAGAGAATAACCAGATATTTTATCTTCACCTACAGATTTGAAAGATGAAGTTGAAGAATCAGTTCCAGTTCCTGCTAAGCAACAAGGTTCCTGGATCATCAGTGTCCCTTTTTTTTCACATTCTAATTAGTTTGTTTTATATAAATTTAACATTGAATTTTCTTTTTGGATCTTGGTGGTTTTCAGCTTCTGAAGATCATGATCAAGTAACGCTACATCCAGTGCATAACCCAGCAAAAGGTTCTTAGACTTTCTGTCATGCTGCTCCTATCTAATCTTTATTTTATTGGTATTCTGCCTGAAGATGTATTTGTCTTTTTGATATATTTATATGTATGTGTATAATCAATCTTAGCTAAAGAGAAAGCTGCCCAAGAGAAGGCTGCCAAAGAGGAAGCTGAAGAGGAAGCAGAAGCAAATAAAAAGAGACACTTAAACGTGGTGTTCATTGGGCATGTTGGTATGGCTATACTTACTGCTTACTAGTTTTTAGACACTTAAACGTGGTGTTCATTGGGCATGTTGGTATGGCTATACTTACTGCTTACTAGTTTTTCTCAGAAAGTTTTTGTTAAAGCTGGAGGTTGTAAGATAGTTGCCATGTGTAGACACAGAATTTCAGAGCTTATGTAACACAGCTATGAAATCCCCACTGGTCACTAGCTTTCAGTCTGCCTGCTGTTTGGGTTGATAATTGTTGACATCTGACTCTAATCTTTACACTATCGTTTCTAATTATAGATGCTGGTAAATCTACAATGGGAGGACAGATTCTTTTGCTTAGTGGGCAGGTGGACGAACGGATAATCCAAAAGTATGAGAAGGAAGCAAAAGAAAAAAATAGGGAAAGCTGGTGAGTGTTACTAAATGGGTAAAAATGTGTTTGAAATTTTTTGTCAACTTATTATTGCCCTGTTTGCTAGGTATATTGCATATATAATGGATACAAATGAAGAAGAGAGGCTCAAGGTACAAAATGTAGTTTGTTTAGTGTTTGGTCTTTTGCTAAAAATGTGTGTTTGTAGATGATCGAGTAACATGTATATGGAAATTCGAACAATGATATTGTGGAATTTATTAATTATTACCCAAGTGCTATGGCTAATATGTTACAATTGACAGGGTAAAACAGTTGAAGTTGGAAGGGCATATTTTCAAACTCAGAGCACTAGATTTACTATTTTGGATGCTCCGGTAAGAATCTTAAATAACTGTTTACACTTTTGTTTATGCGGGGAATCTGGGTTGCAGCATGACTGGTGAATGAGTTCTCTTTTATTTCTTTTGTGCTTTTCTGGACTTAGGGTCACAAGAGTTATGTTCCAAACATGATTAGTGGAGCATCTCAAGCGGACATTGGTGTACTGGTCAGTCAGATAATAAGTTAATGTTTTTACTGTTGATTTATCCAAGCATGCGTCTGCGGTAGGAAGCCTTTTAATTTCCATACCACCCATGTTAGGAAGCCTTTTAATTTCCCTACCGACGTTTCTCTGTTGTAGGTGATTTCTGCTCGAAAAGGTGAATTTGAAACGGGATATGAGAGGGGCGGACAGACACGTGAACATGTACAACTTGCCAAAACATTGGGTGTGTCAAAGCTGATTGTTGTTGTGAACAAGATGGATGATCCTACTGTGAACTGGTCGAAAGGAAGGTAACTACAATAAGCTTTCGATTCCTTGTCACCAGTGATTTTTATATCATCTTCTGTACATTCTTGTATTTATGTAAGTACTATGCAGGTACGATGAAATAGAACAAAAGATGATACCGTTTCTGAAAGCCTCTGGCTACAACACAAAGAAAGGTATGCAATGAACTTATCCTTGCAGATTAACTTTGGTCTAACGTCATGTTCAAATTATTCTTTTACTCTTTTGTTGTTAAGATGTTGTCTTCATGCCTATATCTGCTCGATGGGGAATAAATATGGACAAAAGGATGGGTCAAACTGTTTGTCCTTGGTGGAGTGGCCCTAGCCTTTTTGAAGCACTTGATTCTATTGAAGTTCCGCCACGGGATCCTGATGCTCCATTCAGGTTAACCGCCATTTTCCTGTTTTGTTTTCTCTATATATTCTGTTATCGCTTTGTTATTAATATGGCTGATGTATTGAGGAATTCGAGTTGTGTGCGTTAATGTTTTAAATGGAAATATATTGTTCTCCATCACATGCAACTTCTCCAACTGTGGCGTATCTTTAATCCCTCATTAGAAAAAATGTCCTTTGCAGTTCTTTTTCAACTCTCTTATTTGAAGGAGTCTGTAAACTTATCTTTGTATTTTGTTGATTATGTTAATCCAAATTGATTTTATGGATTATAGGATGCCTATTATTGATAAGTTCAAGGACATGGGAACTGTTGTTATGGGAAAAGTAGAATCTGGCAGCATTCGAGAGGGTGATTCCTTGGTTGTTATGCCAAACAAGGTACTTTCAGATGTCTTTTTCCCTGTTACATGCTTAATTGTCAGATTATTGTTTTCCTGATGAGTTTCTTGGACCTTTGTAGGAACATGTGAAAGTTGTTGCTATCTATTGCGATGAGGATAAAGTTAAGCGTGCAGGTCCGGGTGAGAATTTGAGAGTTCGTGTAACTGGTGTTGAAGACGAGGACATCCTGTCAGGTTTTGTTTTATGCAGCACAGGTGAGTATGATGCCTTGTAGATTGCCTACATTACAAATGACTTACATTGCCTATTTTCATGTAGTCTTGTTTAAATCTGTAATCTTTGTCTTCTGTTAGCTGTACCAATCCGAAAATTTCTTTGTTTTCTGTTGCAGTAAAGCCTGTCCCTGTTGTGACTGAGTTTGTTGCCCAAATACAAATACTTGAGCTGCTTGACAACGTAAGGCATACACTCCTTCTAGGATGTCATCTATGAGTATTTACAATTTGAAATGGTCTTCATTATTTTGCTGCTCTTGTAGGCTATTTTCACAGCTGGTTACAAGGCTATTCTCCACATCCATGCGATTGTTGAAGAATGTGAGATTATCGAATTGAAAAGCCAAATTGATCCCAAGACAAGGAAACCCATGAAAAAGAAAGTTTTGTTTGTGAAGAATGGTGCTGCTGTTATATGCCGCATCCAGGTCTACTTCCTACCAATTTACCTTTTTAATCTCTTTCGTACTTCATAAGTTTTAACGTCCCATTTTTGCTGTGTATATCTGCAGGTTACAAATTCGATATGTATTGAAAATTTTTCAGATTTCCCTCAACTTGGAAGATTCACTTTACGAACTGAAGGTAAAAGATTCAGAGACTATAAAATGCAATGCAAAATGGCTCATCCTGATATATATATTGGTATAATGTACAGGAAAAACAATTGCTGTTGGAAAGGTCATTGAGCTCTCAAATGCTTAATCCAAATCTTGTGAAAAAAAGGTGAGGACTCTTTTATTTGCAAAACCACAAAGTTAAAGAAGAAGAAGAATAGCCTTATAGAAAATGACCTATCTGGTTTTTTGAAATGCAGGAGATGGCTTTTGGGAGATTAGGAAAATTGCTGCTTCACTAATGTTTCAGACTAAGAGACATGAGTTACTTAATTCCTTTTCACTACAGTGCATAGTTGAGATTTGAGATGTTATAAGCTTCCGATAGGTTTAAACCTGAGAGTTAGTTTCACCCTTTTGGCTGATCTGTTTCTTGTCTATTTGGAGAATTACTAGTTCACTGTGTTGACGTCCAAACCAAACCGATCAAAACAAGAATTGAACCGTACTAATCGACAAAACTAGCTTCTGGATCAAGCGGTACCGTAATTTTGGGCTTCACATGACCCAACTTTGGTTATTGGGCCTAAGTGGGGCTTTATAAATATGTTATCGTAGAAGTCAAATTTAAGTTCATATTTTACTGTTAAGCGCACTTTATCCACTTTTCCAGCTATTGAGTGTGTTTAGTGTTTAGTTTACTTCTTTTTCAATTCTTTCTTTTTTCTTTTTCCATTTTGATTATTCTGTTTCCCTCGACTTGCCGATTGGTTCTCGGAATACGCCAACGGCTACGTTTTGGCCGGAGCCGGAGCTTTCATTATCGAAACCTTTATCTTTATCGTGTCTTGCTCATCTTCGATTTTACCCAATTCTTTAGGATTTTTGAGGGGTTTTGCGAAAACCAACGTAAACTAGAATAAATAAAGGTTGCAATTTTTCTGAAATCTGTAAATGACGGAGATGGAGCAACCAAAGAAAGTTGCTGATAGGTATCTCAAGCAAGAGGTTCTTGGCCAAGGTACATATGGAGTTGTCTTCAAGGCTACTGATACTCAGGTTTATTTCTTTTTGCTTTAATTCTTCAGTTTTGTGTTAAAAATTAGGGTTTGGGATTTTTGTTAGTAATGCAAATTTCATTATTTCCTAATTTTGGTATATCTTTCATGATTTCTATGGCTTTTCTGTTTAAGAATTTAATAACCCTTTTCTTATTGATCTTGCAACCTTCTTTTGGGTAATGCATTTTAGGCATTTGAATCACTTTGTTTCCTTTCTTCTTTGATTGAGATGAAGTACCTCAATACATTTTGTTTGTTTTCTTTTGAGGTAATTGCAGACAGGGAACACTGTAGCAATCAAAAAGATAAGGATTGGTCCACAAAAAGAAGGTGTAAATAGTATGGCTCTCAGGGAAATCAAGATTCTTAAAGAATTAAAGCATCCAAATATAATTCTGTTGATAGAGGCTTTTCCTCACAAGGAAAATTTGCATCTTGTATTTGAGTTTATGGAGACTGACCTTGAAGCAGTCATTCACGATTCACACATATTCCTTTCACCCGCTGACATAAAATCTTACCTCTTAATGACTTTTAAAGGACTTGCTTTTTGCCATGAGAAATCGATTTTGCACAGGTACTTGTTTATCCTTAAAGAACTTGCTTTTGTCTCTGTAATGCTTGCTTGGTTTGGCACTGATTATTATTTGATGGTTTGAGTTCAGGGATATGAAGCCAAATAACTTGTTGATAGGAGTTGATGGACAGCTGAAACTTGCAGATTTCGGGTTAGCACGTATATTCGGTAGTCCAAATAAAAAATTAACCAACCAGGTAAGGCTTTTGTCACACTGCCATTTATCCTTTTGCTTCACTATAGCCAAATGGATAGGTAACAACTCTTAGGAAGTTAAATCATGAAAGAAGTTCTTATCTGTAGCAGTGTCGATGGATTTGAAATCTTTGAGATTCTTTTGATTTTTATTGTTGCATACTAATCCCTGAAATGATGAAATTTCTAGCCTCTTTTATTAGATTTATGCTATCACTTGTTAATAATACAAAAAGCTAGTGTGAACTCATATTACATGGTGGAGCAATTGGTGTTCAATAAATGTTTCTTTTATTTAGATTTTTGAACTGAACTGCTTCTGCCTTCCTTTTTCCCTTTTGAACATCCATTATTACAGTAAATTCCACACATGCTCTACTTGCAGATGCATAATGCACCATCTTCTGTTGTTCACTATCTTCATATCTTGATATATCTGATGATGCGCAGGTGTTTACTAGATGGTACAGAGCGCCAGAACTTCTGTTTGGTGCGAAACAGTATGGCCCTGAAGTTGATGTTTGGGCGGCTGGTTGCATATTCGCTGAACTTCTGCTACGGAGACCATTTCTTCAGGTTAAACAATCGTACTCAACTGATCATTGTCTAACATTAAAACTTGGTCCAGTCAGCATCTCTTTGAATGTTATACGCTCAGACTACGAAATACTTTATAATAATTTTTGGGATACTTACTTATTCGATTTCCTTGGCTGCAGGGAAACAGTGATATCGATCAGCTAAGCAAAATATTTGCTGCCTTTGGGACGCCAAAAGTAGATCAGTGGCCTGATCTGCCAAACCTTCCAGATTATGTGGAGTATCAATTTGTCCCTGCACCATCTCTTCACTCTTTATTCCCAGCAGTTAGTGAAGATGCTCTCGACTTGTTGTCCAAAATGTTCACTTATGATCCAAAGGCTAGAATTTCCATTAAGCAGGCTTTAGAACACAGGTGTGTGATCTTTAGGTAAACTGTATCTAGCGTTCTGCTCTAACACCTCTGCTCTCATTTTTTTCAGGTACTTCACTTCTGAACCACCTCCTACTGACCCGGGTAAGCTCCCAAAACCAGTTCGCAAGCAGGATCGTAAATCGTCTTACAGTAAACATAAGGCGATCACAGGTTTATCACCACCGCATAAACTTCGAAGAGTGATGCTTCAGCATGGGAAGGTTGATAGTATGAAGTCTCATGGGACGGTGGATAGTATGAAGTCTCATGGGACGGTTGACATGGATCAACCAACACCCAATTCATTAGATTTTTCCATCCTCGCTGAGCAACCGCCAAACCGGCCAACAATCACCAGGTAAACAAATAAAGTAGTTTCGCTCCCACCACAGTCTCAAGATTGATTTGTGTGTTCTAATGACTTCTTCTTCTTGTTCATTTTGTAGTGCTGATAGAGCTCAACTAAAGAGGAAACTCTTCCAATTTGACTGATTTGTTTTCACACTCTTGGTTCTTTTCTCTCCATTTTCATGTTCTGATGAGACCACAACATTGTTAATAGCTTTTTAACAATGTGAACTGATCATCTTGTACTATGAAGTCTTATGATTAATTTATGAAAGTCCTCCATTGATGAATTCAATAAAGTGTGCGACAAAATTTTGATTCCGGGTCGGGTTTACAAATATAGGAATCGGGTATAAAATTTATTATATATGTGCGTGGCCCTAAAGGAAGTATTTTTGTCGCAATCCCACGCGAGAATTGGGAAATTCGTTGCGTCCACAACCCTAAAAAGTAGAAACTTCGCAGATTATCACGAGTGTTCTTCTTCGTCCCTGATCTTGAGGGTAGAAAGTTCTTCACTTTACCGGATAAAAATCAATAACTTGAGATTCGACTCTATCTACGGGACCCAGTTCGCACCGACCAATTTGGGTGTTCAAAGGCCGAGACTTTCTGCTCGTTCTCTCGATTGCGTTCATTGTATTATCAATCAATCGGATTAGGGTTTATGGGTTGTTGCCAATAAGAGGCTCCTGAGTCATTTGGCTACTTTTTTTTTGTATGCTTTTTCTGTGTTGTTTTTGTTGTTTTGATTCTAATTTGGCAATTTTGTATTCTGTATGATCAACAATTTCTCTATAGTGATTTTGTCCGAGTTTTCCCTTCTTAGCTTTTCGTTCGAAATATTCAGGCAAAAAATCGTTCAGAAAAAAAAAAGAGTGAAATTTTTTATCCTCGTAGAATCTGATTGATGTATAAGAAATAAAGAAAAAAAAAATAGGAGAGGAGAAGAAAAAGAGAAGTAGAACAAAGTTAGATCGATGGCTAGTGTCCAGCAAAATGTGCAAAGGTTTGGGATTACAGAACCCATCTCTTTGGGTGGACCAACAGAGATTGATGTGATCAGGACGAGAGAGTTAGAGAAGGTTATGCTGCTAAGCCTTTTTCTTGTTATACTTCAATGTTCTGGTTTCTAAAGTTTCTTGTTCTTAGTTTAATGCTGATTGATAGTATGTTTGTGTGAATTGGTTGTTCAGTACTTGCAAGATGTTGGATTGTATGAGAGTAAGGAAGAAGCTGTTAAAAGGGAGGAGGTTCTGGGGATACTAGATCAGGTTTTTTAGTACTTCTGAATCCTAAGAACTTGCAGGTTAAGGTTGCAACAAAGCCTTGATAGAATTTTGTTGTTTATATGTCCAGGTTGTGAAAACATGTTGCAGGTTAAGGTTGCAACAAAGCCTTGATAGAATTTTGTTGTTTATATGTCCAGGTTGTGAAAACATGGATTAAAACAATCAGCCGTGCCAAAGGACTAAATGATCAGCTGCTTCATGAGGCCAATGCGAAGATATTTACTTTTGGTTCTTATCGACTAGGGGTAACGATAAAGATCTACAGAACATTTAGCTATATTTTACTCATTCTCTTGTATTGCAAAGACCTTCGGTGTAAAGGGAAAGGGAACAAGGTGAAAGCTGTGTTTTGTTCCTGTTGTCTTTAGATGTTCCTGTATGGGAAGTGGAATCACTTGTCTTCTCAAGCGTCGTCTGTGTGTGTGCATCTTAGCATATTGAGATCTATGTTATATGTATAATCTGGATTGTGTCTGTATGAGCTTTTTTCAGTTGTTGGTAATCTCGAACATACTGGAGTGTTATTTATGGTTGCAGCTGGTTTCAGTGTCCTAAAGAGTTTCTTTGCAATTGTGATTGTTCTCACTGTCAACGATTTCTAGTATATCAAGTGTTCGTCTAACTGTTTGTTTTACTTGTTCAAATAGGTACATGGACCTGGTGCTGATATAGACACTTTATGTGTGGGACCTAGACATGCAACTAGAGATGTACTATATAACCTCTTGCCTCTATACAATAAGCTGAGTATTTCTTCCGTCCTTTTATTGTGTTCAAGATTCATCTCTGTATTGCATTAGGGTGATTTCTTTGGTGAGCTACAAAGAATGCTGTCTGAAATGCCTGAAGTAACTGAACTACACCCTGTGCCTGATGCTCATGTTCCATTGATGGGATTTAAACTTAATGGAGTTTCTATAGATCTTCTTTATGCACAACTTCCTCTCTGGGTTATACCTGAGGTAATTTCTGGATCAATGGTTTAATGTTCCTCATAATTTGAACCATATCAAAATCATCTTTACTAGTTATGAGTGGATCTCCTAGAAAATAGGTAATCTGAATCTGAAGTTGTGGTTCTGTTCCTCATATGGAATCTTAATCAGCCCTGCCTTCTGATAATGGTGCAGGACTTAGATATATCACAGGACTCAATTCTACAGAATGCTGATGAGAAAACTGTTCGGAGCCTCAACGGTTGCAGAGTTACTGACCAGATCTTGCGACTAGTTCCAAACATTCAGGTTTTGTGCTCAATGAAGATAAACCTCTTTATCTTGTGAAAGTTGATTATCATCCATATTATGTGCTTACTGAATCGATGCTTTGTTTCTGAGCAGAGTTTCAGGACAACATTAAGATGCATGCGATTTTGGGCCAAGCGACGAGGAGTATACTCTAATGTACGGAGAGTTCTTCTTGAGAACTCTTTATCTCATTTTGTTTATGTGATTATCATGTTACTTAAGTGAAGTCTTTTTCCGACAATTGACAGGTCTCGGGATTTCTTGGTGGTATAAACTGGGCATTGCTTGTAGCTCGGATATGTCAACTTTATCCTAACGCCCTACCAAATATGTTAGCATCTCGGTTCTTTAGGGTCTACAATCAATGGCATTGGCCGAATCCCATTCTTCTTTGTTCTATGGATGAAGGATCTCTTGGTCTTCCAGTTTGGGACCCTAGAAGAAACCCAAAGGACCGGTTGCATATAATGCCCATCATTACTCCCGCTTATCCCTGTATGAACTCTAGTTATAATGTCTCTGCAAGTACATTGCGGATTATGACAGGAGAGTTTCAGAGAGGAAAAGAAGTATGTGAGGTAAGATTTAGATAGTCCAAATTGTTTGCTTTTATGTAGATTCATTGACTTATAACAATGGCGTGATGTCTTGCAGGCTATGGAAGCAAATCAAGCTGATTGGAATACCCTTTTTGAGCCATTTGCATTCTTTGAAGCATATAAAAACTATCTTCAGATTGACATTTCTGCTGCGAATGTCGATGATCTAAGAAAATGGAAAGGCTGGGTTGAGTCACGCCTACGCTATCTCACACTGAAGGTGAAAAATCTTGCTTTCTCCTAGTTACTTTGTTTCGCTAATGATTTGACTTGGAGGTTTGCATTGTAATCTTTAGATCGAGAGACATACTTACGATATGCTACAATGCCACCCTCATCCCCATGATTTTCACGACGCATCCCGACCTCTCCATTGCTCTTACTTTATGGGTTTGCAACGTACACAAGGAGTTCCAGCAGCAGGAGGCGAGCAATTCGATATCAGAAGAACCGTTGAGGAGTTTAAATACACTGTTAACGCTTATACATTTCGGATTCCTGGGATGGAGATTAGGGTCAGCCATATAAAACGAAGAAGCTTACCTAATTTTGTGTTCCCTGGTGGAGTTAGACCTTCACATCCATCTAAAGGAACATGGGACAGCAAACGCCGTTCTGAGCACAAAAATTCCTCTACTTCAAGTGCACCTGCTACTACTACTACTACTGAAGTGAGTTCTGATAGCAAAGCTGGTTCTAACAGTCCAGGAGATGGGAAGCTACTGAAGTGAGTTCTGATAGCAAAGCTGGTTCTAACAGTCCAGGAGATGGGAAGAAAAGAAAAGTGAGAGATGATGTAACAACTGAAGTGAGTTCTGATAGCAAAGCTGGTTCTAACAGTCCAGGAGATGGGAAGAAAAGAAAAGTGAGAGATGATGTAACACTCACTGATCAGCTAAGGAACTCCAAACACTTTACTGTTGCAGTGCCTGTAGAGAATCATGAAGGCGGTAGCCCAGATCCATCTGTTGGATCCATTTGTTCAAGTCCTTTAAAAGATTATAGTACAAATGGTAGATCTGACCGTATCAGTAACAATCCAACAGAGAATGTTGTCGTCTTCAGTAAGGATCCACCAGAGAGTCTTCAGATGGAGAAAATAGCAATTCCTCAAGCTCCAACTCAAGACATTGAGGAGCTTGAAGAAAGTATTGATTTTGGAAATCAAGTGCTTGAGCAGATATGTAATAAAGATCCAATCCAAACGTATACTGCACCTACACTGCCATTAGAAGCCAATACTTCAAATGGCTCTCCATTCCTCAATGAACCAGTGGAAGAACTCGAGGTTTCTTTTGTTTCTTCTCTAATCATTTTTTCGTAGTTAAGACTGATCTCTTGTTCTTTCTGATTTTTCTTTTCATGGTAAGGTTATACCAATGCAACAGCCTGAGGTGATGGCACACAGAGCTTCAATACAACAGCCAAAACCAATAATCAAGTAAAGTGGTTTTGTTCCTATAACAAACACACTCAATGTTCTCTACCGTTTGAATCTGTATTTTGGGTTTGGACAATGATGGTTTGCTTTTGTTTGTCTGATAATTTACAGATTGAACTTCACTTCTTTAGGCAAAACCAAAGGCAAGTAATAACTGCGCTTTACCCTACCTCGCCAAGAATCTCAGAACTTAGAGACATCAAGATGTTAAGTTGAAGGGTTCTTATTTTATGTAAAAGAAGATTGTGTTACATAACATTTGCTTTTCCTATATGTTTAAAGCAAGTCCTTACTCTTCAATACATTTTTAATTTGATGTGAAACTCGTTTGGATTAAGAATAATGCAATGTGTTCATATCCATGGTTATATGCGTACCAGCCATCAGGAAAAATACACCAAAGAAGAAGTCAAAAGTCAAATTTTTGTTTGTTTCTAAAGTCTCTCAGAACCCAAAATCTGATTTATTGACTCAGACAGAACATAAAAGTCTCAAGTCTTCTCTTCTTAACACCAAATTGGTTTATTGAGTCTCAAGTCTTCTTAATCTTTCTTTGACTTTTCAGTAATATTTTATTATATACACATAGAGAGGAGAGGTATGCAGATTTAATCACTACAAGCTTGCTCGAGAAAATGGGATTTATCTCTTATTTGATACTACAACTTCTTTTTGTCTTGCAACTACAAACACTTGTAGTTTTGTCTCAAAACATCACAAACAGTTATGTTTCTGTCGGAGAATCTCTCACCGCTTCAGAATCTCAACAATTCTCAAGTTCTTGGCGTTCCTCTTCCGGTGACTTTGCTTTTGGATTCCGCAAAATCCAACCAAACGAAGGTTTCACTCTATCCATTTGGTTCGATAAGATTTCGGAAAAAACCATCGTGTGGTACGCACAAGATGTTAACACAACCACTGGTCTTATCCCTAATGGTTCAAAGGTTACATTAACCGCAAATAACGGTCTTGTTATCACTGACCCTCGAGGTCAGCAGCTCTGGAGTTCGTTGAGTGGTGATGGTAGCTCTGTTTCTCGCGGACGCATGACTGACGATGGAAACTTCGTTCTGTTCAGAGAAGGGTCTGAAGATTCTAATGAGTTCTTGTGGTCGAGCTTCGCGAATCCCACGGACACTCTATTACCTAATCAGGTAATAGACTCTCTGCAGATAATTACTACAGAGAGTCTCTCATCTCGTAGGACGGAGGCAAGCTTCAAGAAGGGAAGATTCAGTCTACGCTTAAGTTCCGATGGAAAACTTCAGCTTCTTTTTCTCAACTCACAGTCAGACGTATACCTCTCGTACTTCGAAACTAACACGAACGGATCGATCAGAAATCGTTTAATGTTCAACGAGTCAGGGTACATATATGTTCTTCAAACGAACAATACGAGGTACGTACTGAACAAGAAAGATCCTCAATCTTCTGTCGATTTTTATCATCGTGCTGTTTTACATTTCGACGGGGTTTTCGCTATGTACTATCATCCCAAAGGCAAGGAGAATAGTGGGTCAGGATGGGTGTTCGATTGGGCTGAACCGGATAATATATGTACCTATGCTGGTTCACTTGGGAGTATTCCTTGTGGGTTTAATAGTTTATGTAGTTTAGGACAGAACCAGAGACCAAAATGTGAATGTCCTGAGAGGTTTGTGTTGAGGGATTCGAGTGATGAGAATGGTGATTGCGTTCCTGATTTCGAGATGCAGACTTGTAACAAAACAGCAAACTCAGATGCGAGTCTTTACGGGTTCATTAGTTTCAAGAATACGAATTGGCCGTCTGGAGATTACGAGAGATACGAGAATTATGATGAAGAAAGATGTAAAGCTTCTTGTCTTACCGACTGTTTCTGTGCTGCTGTTGTGCTTGACATTGATCAATATTGTTGGAAGAAGAAGTTTCCTTTGTCTAATGGAAGATATGGAAATGATGATGAATATGGTGATTCATTCGTTAAGGTTCGAAAGCGTGCTGCCACCACCGTGGATAGTTCTATATACAGAAAGAGAGTGAAAAACCGTAACCAGTGGTTAATAATCGTAGGCTCGGTCCTAATTGGAACTTCGGTTTTCTTGAATTTGATATTTCTTGTTCTACAGAAGAATAAAAGGAGAGATCAAACTGTGGATAGAGATGCAAATGAGTTGAATCTAAGGGCCTTTACATACAGGGAACTCGAGGCGGCGACAGGAGATTTCACGGAGGAGCTTGGAAGAGGAGCCTTCGGAATAGTTTACAAAGGTTATTTAAAATTTTCCGATGATTCGGAAGTTGCCGTGGCTGTCAAGAAACTAGACCGTGTTGCTCAAGAAAACGAGATAGAGTTCAAGAACGAGATCAAAGTGATAAGTCAAACTCACCACAAGAACCTAGTGAGGCTTATTGGCTACTGCAGCGAAGGACAGAACCGGATGATCGTTTACGAGTTCTTACCGAACGGTACATTAGCCAGTTTTCTCTTTAGACGTCCGAGACCGAACTGGGAAGATAGAAGGCATATTGCTGTCGGAATTGCCCGAGGAATCTTGTATCTACACGAAGAGTGTAACGAGCAAATCCTACACTTCTTGTATCTACACGAAGAGTGTAACGAGCAAATCCTACACTGCGATATCAAGCCACAGAACATACTTCTAGATGAGTATTACAACCCTCAGATCTCGGATTTTGGTCGAGCTAAGGTTTTGATAATGAATCAAACACATACTCTTCGTACGAACATCCGCGGAACAAAAGGTTACATCGCAGCTGAATGGTTTAGGAACAGTCCCATTACATCCAAAGTAGATGTTTATAGCTACGGAGTAATGCTTTTGGAAATCGTTTGCTGCAAGAAAGCCGTCGATCTTGAAGATAACATTATTCTTATAGATTGGGCGTATGATTGTTTTCGAGAA
>CM071720.1:19527913-19541563 GCA_036630335.1 Physaria fendleri | reverse complement strand
TCCACACGGATCATATCTTCAAACCGATTTAACAAACATATTGTATCTTAAATCTGAGATTCCACACAGATAAAAAATGTTATGTATGGAATATGGGATTTTAAGATACGATATGTGTGGTAATTTGGTTTCAAAATATGATCTGTGTGGGAACTCGATTTTAAGATACGATTTGTGTGAATTTGTGTGTAGAAATTGTAATATGAAAGTTTTTGGGTGTAATATGTTTGTGTAAGACATGTTGGATTAATTTAAACTAATTAAAATGATAAATAATTTAAATTTTATAAAAATATTTTGTATAATAAATAATGTCGCACATGGTGCGGGAAATCATCTAGTATATATTTATTTTAGCACTATATAAATATATTGTTATTTTAAAGTTACATATATTATAAATTTTGTATTAATATATAGATTTTAGTTAGTTTAAAATGGCCCTCTATGCAAATTAATTTGATTATTGACAACTTCTTTCTCTTAAAAACCAAAATTTATAATATTTGGTTAGAAAAAAAAATCGAAAGATTCATGGGAATACAAGTAAAACACTAGGATTAGCTTCAATTGATTACAAAAGTGATGAATGATTACAAAAGTGATGAAGCAAAAAAATCAATACGAAATGGAGGAGGCAAATAATATGCATAAAATTCACAACAAAAAAAAAATGCATAAAAATACAATAATCATTTGGTTAGTCAAGACTTTTTTAATTTCATTGGAGTAGAGTATATAGTATTAAAACATTTCTTCTAAAAGCTTGTACCCAAAACAGGTTTTTTCATGAATTAATTTTCACATTTATGTATATATGTGTTAGTTTAACGTTTGGTTTTTTCATGAATTAATTTTCACATTTATGTATATATGTGTTAGTTTAACGTTTGACCTTTTCTATACCATATAAATAGTAGATTAGCAACACTAAATTCTGTCGAAATGAATTTAAAAATTTTAAATCGTTTTTTTTTTGGTCAGCAAAAAAATTTAAATCGTTTTTTATTGATTTTTTATACCTTGACCGCCTATATTGACATTTTTTCGAATTCTCACTAAATAGTAGTATTGACTATACCGTGAAACAACAAGTGTGGATCCCATTTGTTTCACAAAAGACAATACGTCAAAAATTTAAATCGTTTTTTATTGATTTTTTATACCTTGACCGCCTATATTGACATTTTTTCGAATTCTCACTAAATAGTAGTATTGACTATACCGTGAAACAACAAGTGTGGATCCCATTTGTTTCACAAAAGACAATACGTCCCATGCGATTTGGTTATATTTAGTTTTGCCCTAAAAAATTATCAAAATTATAATTTGCTTTTTTCAGTATATAAAATTATTAACTTGTGGACTAGCACAACGAGTCATCAACAGTGCTTCACCAATCATAAAAAAATATTATACGTTGCGTTATATAATTCTATAAAAATATAACAATAGAAGTTATCAAAAAAATATATATATAACAATAGAACAAGTGAAATCTCTCATCAAAAGAAGAAGAAAATAAATTAAAATCATATATGAACATCTTCACAAACAGAACTCATACGAGAATTATTGAGAAGTTTCACAAACAGAACTCATACGAGAATTATTGAGAAGTTTTGATCTCGACTTTTACTTATCATTATAATCGATATGTCAGATCATAATTACTAATTCATATTAAGAAAATATATATATATATATATATATATATATATAATTGTAAACATAATGATCATTAGAGAAGCAAAAGCCGAAATTTACGGGAGAATGTCTGAAAATTTAGTTAGTCAAATAGAGAATTAAGACAAGCTGAGTTCTTGTTCAATCTTTTCACTATATCAATTTTTTTTTTCTTTGACATCAAATATTCTTTTTTTTTGGTAATTGACATCAAATATTCTGTTGATTAATAATACATTGCTATATATATATATTTGGTCAAACAGCAGAATAATAATATATTCCTATCCTACAAAAATTACTAAATTAGATAGAACCAAACTTATTACATTTTGGAATATATATGTATAGAGATTGATGGGATGTTCTTTAAATGTTGTGTGGAAAGACTATTTGTTTCTCAACAACCGTGCCCTACTCGTGAAGTTGTCAATCCAAAATCTTATAAACCCCAACTCCTTTTGAATGAAATTGCTACATATGTACAATAATACAAATATTAAATAATATTTTATCAATTTATTAATGGATATTATAAAATAATAAATTTGTTGATTATAAGACCAGACAGTAGATATTTTAAAATTGATATGATAACAAATAATTATTTATTTAATTTAATGTAAACAGATGGTCCCTATACATATAGTGAATTAATAATCATATATATATATATAATATATGGGGTTTTTTTTTAAAAAAAAATGTATCTTCAATAGAACTCTTCAATTATTATTATTTTTTCTTTTGGTATCAAACAATTGTTTACTTGTATTTTAAACTACCACATTTTAATATCTACTAAAATTTGTAAGTTCTTAACGTCTAAATATGCATCATCATCAAAACTACCACATTTTAATATCTACTAAAATTTGTAAGTTCTTAACGTCTAAATATGCATCATCATCAACATCACTTTGATAGGTTTATAGGCTCCTAAAATACAAGAGCCGAGATCAATAATCATAAAATTTTAATTTAATAAATCATTTGAATAAATTTATTCATAGTATTTATTATTTATTGTCAACAGAGTTTTTTCTTAGATACTAAAATTTTCAATCCAAAAACTACAATTTATGACGTCCAAAATATTAGTTTTATTTATATCAAATTGTTTATAATTCTTTTTTTATATACATACACATGAAATGTTACCTCAGATATAATATGCGTATCATGATATATTCATCAAATTTGTCTTATTTTGGTGAACCATCTTTTCTTTGACTAATGTACGGTTTGATTGTCAAATTATAATCTCAAGGACTTTTTTTTAATAATTTTTCAACAATATTGAAGACTATATATATGGACTCGAAACCAAGTAAATCACACTAATAAAAGTTTACTAAAATATTACTTTAGGTAAAATTATCATGAATAAGGTTTATTAATGTTTTTGTGCATTCATATGTATAATGCATGAAAATTTTATAGAATGCAAGACATGTTTTGAAGAACAATGTTTTAATAGAAACTTAAACACTTGTATGATTAAGAGACAAATATGAAGCTTAGTATATAAAACAGAGTACTGATAGAACATACAGTTACTGACACTGCAGAAAGACAAAACATTGTCTCTTTACTTTAGAAAATGTCAGCATTGTTCTATTTGTTGTGTATAGGATCATAGCTAGGATCTGACATAACCATAAGAGAAGGTGCCAAATCTTGATTTGTATCTAAAATTTCTTTCTTTGATGATGCTAAGGACTAGGACTCTTCAAGAACATTTAAAGGATGAAGTAGCAGCTTCATGTCCTGTCCCATCTTAGACCTGAAACCGTATCCCTTGAAAGTACTGTAAACCTAGTCTTGCTTGTTTGAACTCAATATATTGTTCTTTAGGCTTTTTCCCCCCCTTTAAAAATTAAAGTTGGTTTATTTAAATTTGAAAGATGAATAGGAGTAATGTATATATGATGTACATAAACACAAACACATATATAAACAAATACAAAGACATATACTAACTATATATAGATGGGTAATACATTGAAGCATCAAAGCTCTCAACTTTTTCATTACCATATGATCATTTATCTCTTCCACTCTACTGGACTTCTTTTTCATTACCATATGATCATTTATCTCTTCCACTCTACTGGACTTGTCTTCTGGGTCTTCTTTCCGGTTTTACCTCCAGAACTTGAGACTCTTCTTTTAGGAGACTGAGAACTAACCTTTGCTCCATTACCTGA
Organism: Physaria fendleri; assembly: GCA_036630335.1. Classification (NCBI taxonomy): domain Eukaryota; kingdom Viridiplantae; phylum Streptophyta; class Magnoliopsida; order Brassicales; family Brassicaceae; genus Physaria; species Physaria fendleri. The sequence goes on along the minus strand of CM071720.1, from coordinate 19,537,667 downwards.
AGATGGTAGAGAGTAACGTCTACTAGCTTTCTCAGTAGTCCCTTGTTGCTTAGGTGAAGAAGAGCCTTCTAGTCTCAGCTTTGCTTTAGCGGATTTAGTCGCTTGCATATAGCTCGGTAGCCTCGGGTTACTACTAGTCTGAGTTCCATTACTATTCTCTTCACACTCGGAGGTTTGAGTAGTAGTAATCAAAGAACCCTTCTTCTTAGATTTCTGACCTTCCTTTTGAGCTGAACTGTCTTGATGATTTTGTTTCGGAGTTTTCTTTTCCTCAGCAGTTACATTTTCTTCGCTTTCTTCGGTTTGGTCGACCAATGTTGAATCAAATGCTTCATTACCTCTCAATGACTCATGAATTTGTATTAATTCCTCAGGTTGTTTCACCATTGTCTCAGGCATTTCATCTCCTTTCTCTCCATCAAAAACATTCACAGATTCTTCTAAACTTGGATTTGGCTTTTCAACTGCAATATCAGGAATCGGTTGAGGTTGGAAAGAGTTCTCAACTACAGGATTATGTACTTTCCTCAAGCCACGTTTCACTTTTTCTAGATCAACTTGAGGAAAGAGTTCTCAACTACAGGATTATGTACTTTCCTCAAGCCACGTTTCACTTTTTCTAGATCAACTTGAGGATCTTCCATAGCTGTTAGTGATTCTACAGAATGGTTTACAGAAACTTTTCGAAAGCTGCGTTTAGATTTCTCAAACTTAAGTGATGATGTCTGAGCCACCGAGGAATTGTCGCCATTGGAACTACTTGCAAACTTCTTCTCAGTTTTTCTGACCGATGTTTCTTTCTTTGGCTGAGGAACTGGTTTCCAGAAGCAAGAAGCTGACCAGTTCTCTAACCAGATTGAATTCGAAGAATCATTGATTGAATTCGAAGAATCATTGGACAATGGCATCACATCTGGCGATGAAGCTAGAAGCTACTAAGAAAAAATATAACAACAGAATCATCCAACCATGATCTTCTCAACTCTTTTCTAACATATTAAAACAAGTATATTACCTTCCGAGCAAAAGCATTTGCTGTGAGGTTCTTGATTCCTACAGAACCGGAAAGTTTATTGTCTTGATAATGCAACTGGTATTTCCTATGAACTTCAACTCCAATGTCGGAATGTCTAATCTTTCTTCCTCGAACAAGTGCTTGTATTTTAACAATTCCCATAACACAATACAGAGTTGAAACAGCTTGTCTTCTAACCATGTGACCGCGAAAAACTGCTTGTAGACTTATTATACCTTTCAATATCCTGAAAGAACGTCGAGCCTACGCATAGAGAGCTTCGATCAGACTACAGAAAATGTAAAGGAAAAACTGTAAATTAAGAGCCATGTCATTACCAAGTAGCCTCTATAAGCAGCCTGAACAGTAACTGCTGCAATCTCTTGTTGAATTTTCTCTGATTCGGATATCAAATCATCAGGAACAGAAGCAGTATCTTGAGAATGTTTTGGTTCAACTTCAGAAACTTTTATCTCGTTGTCTGAAACATCTTCATGTTCTTGATTCTGCGTCTCTACTAATACTGCTTCATGTCCAATGGATGGTAGATCCGAAACAATATCGGATTCTTCAACCTTTGAAATAACCAATACCTCTTTCTCTTTAGAACCGGTAGATTTAGATGGTTTCTTTCCAAGTAATACACTCTTCAACCACTTTCCAGGCTTTCCCATACTGTCCTAATTTAGCATAATTAAGACAAGAGTAATCATAAAATCATTAGTTCATGAGTATCTGAGCTCAAGATTTGTTACTGTATATCTAATCAGATCTAATAACATGGTAATCTCAATCATTAATCAAACAAGATCAACAAAAATCTGCAAATGAGTAGAAAATTCCAGAAATAAAATTTACCAAAACCAGATCTGGAACTCACCACCTTGCAAGTGTATCAACTTGATCTCAAATCCACAGATCTGGAACTCACCACCTTGCAAGTGTATCAACTTGATCTCAAATCCACACAACCTGATCTCAAAATCAACAGTAAAAAACAGTGAAAAGATTAGGAATCCTCGAATTACCTGTGGATCAGTCTTGCCTGAATCTGACAGAAACTAATAAGAGCAAGATAACATTACCAGTGGATGGTTCAGTGACAGAGTTGGCCAAAGATGCTTTCCATATGCGAAATGCGAATCTTATAGAGTCTAAAGCATCGGTGGTGTTATCACTAAACACGAAGACGAGAGAGAAAATTATTTTATGTTTTCTAGCTGCAAACGCATCTCCAAATTCAAAATCTACCACCGTTCTTTCACAGCCGTTGGATATTTACTTTTTTGCATAAAGAAACTTCATTTTCTGATACAAACCCAAAAAAAAAATCAAAACTTTCTCGGGAAAAATGGCCACCTAATTTAAGTATCAACACAATTGGGAAAAAAATGTAATTTAAGAAGCTAGGAGTAGGTAGTCCCCATATTGCAGCTAACTTCGGGAACAAGTGTAATAGAATCATCTGCGTGAGTATGAAGCATTTGTAGATTTGCATCATACGCCATCTAAACTGAGAACACTAAGAACTTTGTAACTCGAGTTCTAGATAGCTCCAAGTTTCAAACTTTCAACCACATTACCCATAAAACAACCAACTTTTGACTCTGAAGCTAAACCATCTACTACTCTTCCAATAGACTTTAGCTTCTTCTTTTTTTTGTCAAGAAGCTTTTAACCATTAAAACAGAGACTGCTCAAATGTCTGTTACAGCTTAAGATAGACTGCTCAGGAAGAAAATCCTTGAGGGATAATTTTGCTACGAAATCAGCAGCTAAAGTTTGAGTTCTAGGCACAAAAGAGAGAGATATCCTGAAAATAGGATGAGAGGTAATGTATGTCATAGACTATTCCATAAAGCTCTTTATGATTCCGGTGACTAACAATAGCATCGATGCACGCTTTGGAATCGGAAGACAAATGCAGCTGCGGTAGATCCATAGTGATGGCTTCCGACAATGCTGAGAGAATCGCTAGTCCTTCTGCTACTAGTGGGGATGGTACACATTGAAACTGAGAGATTTCGTCCAGCTTCAGGATAATTAAAGACCAAACCTAATCCTGCTGTTGTACTGGCCTTATCCCAAGCAGCATCTGTGACAACACTTGTTGTGTTGAAAATCGGTCTAGTCGAAGATGATGATCTCCATGAGGTTTTGTCACCTGCACCAATAGACTTTAGCTCTTCATGCAAATCCGAGTGAAGAACCAGAGTAGAAAAGTTTTCATCGATAATAAGCCCCAAACAGTTGATTATGTCTTCCAGTTCAGGAACCCAGTTGCATAGTTTTAAACCGAGCTTGGAGGCGGCTTTAGGGCATGGACCAGCTTGAGGGAACATTTCATTTATCTTCATCCATTTAGAGAGGTATCGTAATTTATCTTCATCCATTTAGAGAGGTATCGTATAAAGCTACTCATTTCATTCCCATTCAACTTACTGACTGCAGATGCAAACATGACTTCATTGATATTCCGTGAAGCTAACAAGTAATGCAGGCAAAGCTCTGAGAGCGAAAACCGGTCGTGAGCAAGCATCAGCAAAATCGCAGCCTCTTCAGAAACTTTGAAGTTCTTTGATAGCTCTGTGAGGCTGACCTTTTCAACAGCCAACATAGACTCACTATCTCATTCTTCTCTTACCTTAACAATGTTGCCAATTGCTTCCTTTGATGGGCATAAAAGATACTTCAAGATCGAATGTAGCTCAGTTGCCCCAAGATGTGAAGCTTGTTTGATCACAACACAAAGCAAATCTGACTGGTGCTTCTTAACAAGATTGCTAACTAAATAAGAGTAGGAAGCATGACCGACCAAGGAGTTTGAAATCAAAATTTCAGGTAACTCCCATATCTCTAAAAGAATACAAACTTTCAAAACTAAACCACATACATCTCTACCCATCAGAAAAAGAATACAAACTTTCAAAACTAAACCACATACATCTCTACCCATCAGAAACCCACTCCTCTCAACCAGTTCCTGTATCTCAGAACCAGCTTGATCTCCCAAAACTAACCCACCCATCAGAGGATCAGTATTCTTTACCAAATCATCAGACTTAGCCTCTGAAATCCCACCTTTCTCACCAATTTTCTAGAGAAACTGCTTCAACATTCTAACAAACTCATCTTTGAAAAACCCATTTGTATCCTTCAGCTTCCTCTTAAGCTGAGATGAAAACTTTTTGGTTTTTGCCAAACCAAAACGATAACTTCAACATCACTTCTCGAGATTCCCCACCCGGAAATTGGATTGATAAGGGCACTAGGTTTAGGGTTTTCTAGCTTCGATTGCAGATTTTCGAAGATACCGTTGTGGCTAAGAGTGAATGGATAATCCAAATGTGAGTCAACTCGTTCCTGATTCGCTACGGCGTTGGAAATAGCTTCGAGCAGCGTCATTGCGATCAAAAGAAAAGAATAAAACTTTATCCAAAATCTACAAGAATAAAGAGAACCCATCAATGCAAAACCAATTATTTCAACGAATAAACAAATCTAAAACCAAACATCAGAAAAGTTCCACTGGTACTCCCCAGAAAACAATGTTTAAGCAAAGTAAAGCTATCAAAAATTTCACCTTGAGGAGGAAATTATAAATATGACGTTTTCACTCGAATCGCCCAGACTCGTTCTGTGAGGTTAAGAAGATGACAGACAGATAAAAATGAGGAAAATTCCCAAAGAAAATTAGTGAAATTAGGGTTTAGGGTTTTGTAATTGGAACACTACTTCATGCGATTTCGTGTTAATTCCAAATTTGCCCCTACCGTCCCTTACTACATTTTGATTGGATTTGGACAGCGCAACGACGAATTTAACAGAAAGTTGAAAACAGTTAAAGACATGATAAGCTTTTTTAAAATAGTTGGTCAACAAGTTGACTAATTAATCTAAAATGTCAAATGGAATATATACAAAACTATACGCAACCAGCAAAAGGCCTTAGATCGTGGTCCATTTAAATATGTAAAATGTTATTATCAATCACATGTCCATGTTAAATTCAGATCGTGGTCCATTTAAATATGTAAAATGTTATTATCAATCACATGTCCATGTTAAATTCGTACGAAATAAATCATTATATGTTATTCATTTGTTTGTTTGTATTTGTCGATTACATTGGATTTGAATAAAAGAGTGATAAGTGATTAACACAACAATAACATTAATACAAATACTTTATATAAATATTCTAATATATGGTCATTTATTTTGTAATTTAAAATCATGAAACCTAGTATTTTGTTCGTATATTATGGTCATTTATTTTGTAATTTAAAATCATGAAACCTAGTATTTTGTTCGTATATTAAACTAACAACTATAGGGTTATAATAATTATGATTAACAAAATTATTATATATTATTGATAGAATACCAAGTCTAATAACCATTTGACAATAAAAAAATAAAGTCTTAGTTAAACATAGAGAGAATTAATGCAATTTGAAATTGATTAAGTTTCAGTTGTAACAAATTTATAAATAATTTTGGAAATTGCAAGATGATTAGTTAGAAAAAAAACCCATTAATTTTTGATCTAGAGTTGATCATTATTCGATCATATTTTTATAATCATGACATATATTGTAGTGGTGATTCATAGAATGTCATTAACCAGGATACAAATCTCCATACTATACTTTATAATAGTATATTTTTATTAATGTAATGTCACCAATGTTTGACTTTAAGTTCCTATTTTGAGTGCTCCATGTATATTGAGCTGCATCATACATATATTATTTTTCTTGTAATTAGTATTTTAGATCTATTGTCAAAAGTCTTTTGTCTAACAGCTGATAATAATATCATAATTCCACTTCTCCGCATTACATTAATTATATGTTTATCAACTAGATCAATTAAATTAAGTAATTAACTATAAATATTTGTTGAATTGTCTTCAATACATACATATATATATAACTTTTCCATTCTCTATTATCTGGAGGGATGGTCCTCTTTTAATTCAAAAAAAACATTTATATCGGGCCCCGAAATATAGGGGGCCTCGTAAAAAAAGTTAGTTAATATTATGTATATTACAAATATTTATGGTTTAATGTTAAAACTTCTCCCCTGACAAAAAAAAAAAAAAAAAATGTTAAAACTTCTCAAAACTGAAAAAAAAAAAAAAAAAAAATGTTAAAACTTCTCAAAACTGAAGTTGATAAAATCTTACTTACGATCAAAGATGTCACAGGATAGGTTAAACGGTTTAGTCATATTATCAATTGCAAGAAACATGGTTAAACACTTTGATAATGGTTTATATAATTCTATATTATTTTTTTTGCGAAGGGTCCCAATTTTTTTTCCGTATTAGGCCTCGGATAAGGTCGGACCGACTCTGATTATCTGCAATTATCCATTTCCCTCTGTCGCTATTACAATAAGTCTCATATATATATATGTATATTATAGGAAGACGTAGGTTTCATGTTATTAGAAAAAAAAAGATAATAACGATGTGATCAGAAAAATTTCAACGTTGTTGTTTAATGGTAGGTCCACGATTTCGGCTCCAAACTTTAAACAGTGTTTGTTGTTAAGACATTGCTGTTTTTAATTATAACATAAGTTGAATACTTCTCTTACATTTAGTCGACATTGTCAATCCATGACCAATATTATTATTATTATTATTATTATTTTTAACTGATAAATTGGATGCACAATTTGGTGTCTTTTTTCCTAAGTACGTGTATTAGTATTTATTCAATAGAACACTAATTAATTTGGTCGTATATTTTTATTATTTAGTTCAAGTGGATTGGCTGTTGACCTTTCAAAATATCCTACTTGCGTGCTTGTTTTTCTGATAGGTTTGAAATATTACAAAAAAAAAAAAAATGTGTAAATAAAATATAAGTTAGAATAATTGTAAGTTGACGCCGATTTTTTATTTTTTAATTTTTTTTGTAAAATTTATAGTCAAGTCAATTTATGTACAACTTTACTTTACTGTTGTTTGATTTATAATTTTGGAATTTTGATATACCGTTAAACAAAACTACGACACTATTAATTCTGAATTTATTTTATGATGATAATATATACACTATATGTTTTATCATATTATATAAACATCCTATATGTTTGAGATAATTTTTTTTGGAAATTTTTCTATATTAATATAGCAATCATGTTCTCTAAATAAATAAATAAGGGAGACTTGTAGGTTTTTGTGAATTACTTAATTGGCATAGTCGAAGGTTGGATATATAGAAATCAACAGTTCCCAAAAGAAAACGTAAGAGTTTAACGAAAAAAAAAAAAGAAAGCTTACAAAAAATATCAAAGGAGATTTAATGGAGAAGGAAGATTTCTTGAAGAGTGGTCATGGAGGAGAACAAAACCATGAAGATATGAGAAAAATTGATTTGTCTCACCATAATAAGTCTCATCAAGAACATGGCCAGATTATAAGATCCAAGGTATATTTTTGTTTGTATTTTATAAGTCTCATCAAGAACATGGCCAGATTATAAGATCCAAGGTATATTTTTGTTTGTATTTTTAGATAATTAAACACCATTTAAACATATTATGTATAAACCAATCCTTCAAAACATATACATATTTCATAATTTTCTTACCTAGATGTTTGTTCTTTATCCAAAAACTAATTTGTGTTGGTCAACTAATCCAGAATTTATGAATTTAAATTCGAATATTGGACTAAGCTAGATCTCCGAATCTTTGGTAATATTCTTCATTGTTTCTGATGACTTAATTGCATCATAGGCTAGATCTCCAAAATCTATGAAATTAATTCGAATATTGGACTAAGCTAGATCTCCAAATCTTTACTTGTCGTTGATGAGTTGCATCATAAGTGTTTTTTTTTTTTTAATCTTTCATAGACCTGAGAGTTGTTTACTATTTTCCAAGAAAAAAATTAGATCATGTTTATTTTTAATATTTTTTGTCAGGAAGATCATGTTTATTATATAGAGATATAGCATGGAGTAATTAATTTGCTCTTCAGCCAAAAAAAAAAAAAAAAAAAAAAAAAAAAAAAAAAAAAAAAAAAAGAGTCATTAATTTGCTCATATACATAACAACAATAATTATGAAAAGCAAAGAAAAAAGCTATGTACAAAACTAGATTTTTTTCACGCATATATCAGATTAATAGAGATTATCAATTAGCCAGTCTACATATGTTTGTATATGTTAAATTTTTTGATGATGTGATCAGTTGGATTCAACTAAAGTCGAAATGGAGGAAGCTAAAGAAGAAAATCGAAGGCTAAAGTCATCATTGAGTAAAATCAAAAAAGATTTTGAAATACTTCAAACACAATACAACCAATTGATATTAGTCCACAATAAAGAACAAAAAAAGTTGTCATCATCATCATCAAAAGAGCATCATCAAGACAAAGACGAAGTTAGAGAATGTGAAGAACTTGTCTCGTTGAGCTTAGGTACACGACGGTTAAAGTCACCAGTTCCAAGTGGTTCCATGATCAATACAGAAGAAAAACATAAAGATTTTATGAGTGAAGTAAAAAATGTTGATGATCAAGGGTTTAGTATGGCGTTTGAATACAAGGATTTGATTAGTGCTAATGAGAAGTTTGAGATTGATCATAAGAAAGAAACGATGTTGCTGGAGAGTGGTAAGAGTCTATCGGATAATAGTTTTGGGATGAAGAATGAAGAAGATGATCATGAAGATCAAGAAGAGTTTTTGCCTCAAAACCTTGTTAAGAAAACTAGGGTTTCTGTGAGGTCAAGATGTGATACACCAACGGTTAGTACATTTTCTACACATCTTTAAAATTGTATATGAATTCTAACATAATATATATATGCCCGAGCGATCGTGGCGCACCGGTAAAGACCGGGTTCGGGTGGCAATCTCCATCCGAGTTCGAGTCCTGCCCGGTGCAAACTTTAATCGCGATTTCTCGGGAAGTCTGGACTTGAGCCTGGGTGGCTACAACCATTCAGATTCAAGCAGTTTACCTGGTAGTCCAGTAACAGACACATAACCATCCACTTCCCATTTCAGCCACCGCAATGGCCTCCGCTACTTCTGCCGCCGCCTCCATGCTCCTCTCAGGCTCCTCCTCCTCCTCCATAACTAATCTTCATGGCCTTAACTTCTCTCTCACTTCAAACCCTAAATCACCTTTTCTCCAAACTTCTTCTTCTTCCCCTTCTTCTTCAGGTCACCCTACCATCACTCTTGACCTCACAACCTCATCTTCATCACAACAACCTCTTCTTCCCCTTCTTCTTCAGGTCACCCTACCATCACTCTTGACCTCACAACCTCATCTTCATCACAACAACCCTTCTTATATAGCAATGTCCCAAGATCTAATAGCTATTCTTCAACCAATCTTAGCTTCTCAAACAACACCAATACAAGTGGTAGTGGTGGTAACTATAGTAATCAATACCGTGCATCTTACGGCAACATTAGCACCCATCAGCAATTACCTTACCAAAGCATCTTTCAAACACAAACCACAGGGTCATCTTTTGATCCATTTGGAAGATCATCCTCATCATCATCATCATCATCTTCATCACGTGATAATATTGGAATCAAAAACATTAGTACTCATCAAGTGTCATCATCATTACCAGCTGAAACAATTAAGTCAATCACAACAGATCCAAGTTTTCAATCAGCTTTAGCTACTGCTCTATCTTCCATCATAGGTGGTGATTTAAAGATTGACCATAACGTTAATAGAGATAATGTCA
>CM071720.1:19481751-19491921 GCA_036630335.1 Physaria fendleri | reverse complement strand
AAACTCTCGGGAGTCTTTCTCTCGAGTGAAACCTGACTATCCGGTGTTAAACCGGAGACATCAAAACACAAGGCCAGATCTCGCTTATTTTGTTCATACCTTAGCTCAGTTTATGCAGTCTCCAACAGAAGCTCAGTGGGACGCAGCTTTGAGGATTGTTCGCTATCTCAAGAACAGTCCCGGACAAGGCATTCTCTTACATTCAGGTTCACCTCTTACTCTCACCAGATGGTGCGATTCGGACTAGGCCAGCTGCCCTATTACTCGTTGCTCGATTGCAGGATATGTGGTATAACTTGGTGGTTCATCTATCTCGTGGAAAACCAAGAAGCAACCCACCATAAGTCGCTCTTTCGCTGAAGCCGAATATCGCTCTATGGCCATGCTTACTCAGGAACTTATTTGGTTGAAGAGGCTGCTGCAAGACATGGGTTTCACGCACAACAGTCCTATGGGTATAAAATGTGACAGTCAATCTGCCATAGACATTGCCAAGAATCCCGTCTTTCATGAGCTTACAAAGCATGTTGGTGTGGATTGTCACTTCATTTGAGACGAAGTGATTAGTGGTAACATTCAGCCTTTATTTGTTTCTACTTCGGACCAGCTGGCGGATCTTTTGACTAAACCGTCGAGTCATCAAACTCTCTCGATGCATAACGTCAAGCTAGGCATTATGGACATACATGCTCCAGCTTGGCTGGCGGATCTTTTGACTAAACCGTCGAGTCATCAAACTCTCTCGATGCATAACGTCAAGCTAGGCATTATGGACATACATGCTCCAGCTTGAGGGAGGGTGAAGAGAGTTGTAAATCAATCTAAAATTGTGTTCGGTTTAGTCTGTTAGTTAGTTGGTTTAGGCGGTTCATTTATTCAGAACCAAGGCTTTATATACTTGTAATTAAGTTCATCGCCAATGGAAGAAACAGATTCATCTTTTCCAATTTTCTAAAGTTCTACTTTCTCTGTATAATCTCAAATTCCACAGAAACAAGTAATGGGTTTCTAGAAAGGAGTTGTAGGTTTCTGAAAGTGTTTCAGAAGATACAAAAGTTGAGTTTAAGATGGCAGAATTATTGAAGTGGTTTAATGGTTTCTTTGTTAAAGAGAAACTTGTGATAACAAATATTATCGGTTTTATCGTGAGTTGTTCACTTCAAGAGAAGAAGTTGAAGCTTAAGTAGCTAATCAACTCATCTCGAGGGATCAAAACTGGTGTTAGCAACTGAAGGTAGTCACAAAAGGAAGCCAAAGCTGAGGTTAAAAATCACTTTTGGATCGGAAAGCAACAGTTGAGTTTCAAGTTGTTGTGTTAGCATCATGAGGAATATATATAAGTATATTCTCAGGAAATTCACTTGCAAGGTCAGTCAAGTGGGGTGGGTTGTTCACTTCAAGAGAAGAAGTTGAAGCTTAAGTAGCTAATCAACTCATCTCGAGGGATCAAAACTGGTGTTAGCAACTGAAGGTAGTCACAAAAGGAAGCCAAAGCTGAGGTTAAAAATCACTTTTGGATCGGAAAGCAACAGTTGAGTTTCAAGTTGTTGTGTTAGCATCATGAGGAATATATATAAGTATATTCTCAGGAAATTCACTTGCAAGGTCAGTCAAGTGGGATATCTTCTAGTATTAGGAGATGATAAAGGAGATAAAGGCTCAGGTTAACTACGTTATGTTCAAGGCTGGTTTAGAAAATCAGGTTCTCATATAAGATATCTCAGGTTATGCAGTGGTACCTAAGAAGCTACTGAGATTGTTTATGAGGTGGAATCAAATGTTTCAGGTGTTTGTTGAAACAGAGGTGATTTCGTTACTGCAGAGAAGGTTTCAAGCTATTAGTAGGTTCAACACTCAATGCGCATGAGTCTGAACTGGAAGAAAGCTGGGAAAGAGTCTATAGTTTATTGATGATGCGGTACCAAGTTTTGGTGGAGCTTGTATGCGGAAAGTTGCTGCAAGTTATTGTTACAACAAGGAATTCATCATGGATTCTAGATATGATGTGGAGTTGTACATGAAGTTTTTTAACCATAAAGTTTTGGTGGTTGGAAACATGTTTGGAGATTACTGGTAGTAGTTAAAATCTGCTAGTAATGATTCTGTTTTGGGACAGAATGGTTGAACAAGGTTTGTTCAAGGCTGATTTAGAGAATCAAGTTCTTGTAAAGGATATCTCAGGTTATGCAGTGGTACCTAGGAGGCTGTTGAGATTGTTCAAGGCTGATTTAGAGAATCAAGTTCTTGTAAAGGATATCTCAGGTTATGCAGTGGTACCTAGGAGGCTGTTGAGATTGTTTATGAGGTGAAATCAAAGGCTTCAGGTGTTTGTTGAAACAGAGGTGATTCTGTTACTGCAGAAAAGGTTTCAAGTTATTAGTAGGTTCAACACTCAATGCGCATGAGTTTGAACTGGAAGAAAGCTGGGAAATCAAAGTGTTTGCAGGTGTTTCAATTGCTGAAACGTGTATGGATTGGTGAAAGCTTATGAGGTTGGTGAAGTTCTGACAAGTCTATTGCTATATCAACATCAAGATGGACATGGGAGTTAAGTTGAGACACAAGTCTGTTTTCTGGAGCTGGTTATACTCAAGTTGTCATGAGAGGATGTTGGAGGTTGTAGTAGCAAGTTTGAGTTAAGTATACTCATGAACCGAGATGAAATCCACAAAATACCAAAGTGTTTTTGAAAGGGGAAGCAACAAGGCATTGATCTTCAAATTCTCAGGTGGAGGGGGAAGCAACAAGGCATTGATCTTCAAATTCTCAGGTGGAGAATTGTAAGGAAATGAGAATGTAAATCTCAATGAGGTTAGAATTGGGATTTTCTCTATGCTACAAAAGTAACCAAGGGTAGACTCTAGTTAAGTAAATTAATTAGAGTTGGGTTAAGTTGCTTTTGGAATCATAAGGTGGAACATTCTCATTGGCTAAGAATAACACACCAAGATTGTGAGCTCATCCATAAAGGAAAAGCTACGGAGGAAAAGGGTTTTCATTACAAACACAGAGAAACGCACAAAGAGAGAAGGAGATCTTTTCACAAAGAAGCTCAAGAGGTGTGTGTGTGATCGCAAAAGAGAAGAGAGGTGTGTGAGCACAAGAAGGTGAGAACAGAGAGTGTGGAGGTGTGTGAGCACAAGAAGGTGAGAACAGAGAGTGTGAGTGTGGGAGGTACGGCTCTGTCACGGAGGCGAGCGGTGAAGCTTTGCTGGAGATCCGTGGGTGAACTCACACCATCTCAAGAGTTCTCTGTAAGCTGCAAAAGGGTTAGAGAAGCCATTGTTAAGCATAAGCTTTAGGTGGTAGATAGTTTTCTCTAGGTTGCACAAGGAGATAGATACATGATGATTATTGATGTTGTATCTTGTTGTAAAAGTCTCGGCGAGATGTAGGTGGTGTCATATCGACCCACTGAACTCGTTAAATCGTGTGTGCTCCCTTCACTCTTTCTTTGCTATCTGTTTATGTTCTTCATATTCTGTTTCTGGCTGTTTGTGTTAACAAGCTCGGGTTGTTACCACTGGTTTCTATTTGTGGGCTGTGTTGAGATTTATGCTCTTGGTTTGTCTGTCTTTGAGCCTCTGAATGATTATACAAAGTGCTGAGATAGAGAGTGAGAGAGATCATACCAAACCCCAACGATTACATATAAAGTAGACGGAATCCTACAACGTCAACCCACAAATTTAAGAATCATAGCTCCTATTTTTTTTTTTTGTATGAATGTTAAATTTATTCCACAAACAACCGAGAGTGTTAAACTTACAAAGCAGAGCTTAAAAAAAACCGAAAATGTGGATTTTACATGGTAGAAGAGAACAAAGAAAACAAAACTCCGTTGTCGCCTATAGGAAATGATCCATGTCAAGAGACCAATCCTCCCATACATCCAGACGGATTTTACATGTGTAATCATCGCCAAGAAGATCACCAGCCAAATTCCTCCAAATCGTGGATGCATATGCACAAGTGAAGAAGAGACGTTGTCTCGATTTTTCCTCTTGATTGTAAAGTGGGCAGTTATTCCACAAAACAACCGAGAGTGTTAAACTTACAAAGCAGAGCTAAAAAAAAACAAATCCGAAAATGTGGATTTTACATGGTAGAAGAGAACAAAGAAAACAAAATTCCGTTGTCGGGCTATACGAAAGGATCCATGTTAAGAGACCAATCCTCCCATACTTCCAGACGGATTTTACATGTGTAATCGTCGCCAAGAAGATCACCGGCCAAATTCCTCCAAATCGTGGATGCATATTCACATGTGAAGAAGAGATGTTATCTCGATTTTTCCTCTTGATTGCAAAGTGGGCAGATTGAATCGATGCCTGGATTCCAAAGCTTCATAATCTCCCGTTGAGAGCCTATTCTGAAAGACTATCCAAGTCCAAAAAGAGAATTTGGGTGTGGCATTGGGAAACCAAACGAGGTCATGCCACACCATAGTTAGATTTTTGTCTCTTATATATAACCAAGTGTTATTTTGAATTAAAATTAGGCTTGTATATGTTACATGATTTAAGCCACAAGTGCTGGTCCGAGTTTTGGCTGGGACTTGTCTGAATGGCTCGGAGCTCATCTTCCACTTCTCTCATTGCCGTGTTTCTATGGTTGCGAGGACGCCTATTGGTTAGTGCGCTTGTTTGGGGATCCCGAAATCTATCGTTCCTCTCTCACCAAATAGATCAAAGAGAACACCTTTGTTAGACCAATTATCGTACCAAAAGGAAGTGTTCTTACCATCACCTATAAAGAGTTTGTATAGTGGCTTTGCCTCATCTCGAATAGCTTCTGTTTTACCTAACAGTGTTAATGAATATGATACAAGATCTTTCCAAAGATTCAAACCAACACTAACCAAACCACTAGTATTCTCTGCCTCAAGCCTCTAGGCCATCATGCTTCCTTCACCTCCCAATTCCTCTTCTACTCCACCTCACATACAATCACATTTGCAAAGTGGGCAGATTGAATCGATGCCTGGATTCCAAAGCTTCATATGATCTCCCGTTGAGAGCCTATTCTGAAAGACTAGCCAAGTCCAAAAAGAGAATTTGGGTGTGGCATGGGGAAACCAAACGAGGTCATGCCACACCTTAGTTAGACTTTTGTCTCTTATATATAACCAAGTATTTTTTGAATTAAAATTAGGCTTGTATATGTTACCTGATTTAAGCCACAAGTGTTGGTCCGAATTGTGTCTGGGACTTGTCTGAATGGCTCGGAGCTAATATTCCACTTCTCTCGTTCCCGTGTTTCTATGGTTGCGAGGACGCCTATTGGTTAGTGCGCTTGTTTGGGGATCCCGAAATCTATCGTTCCTCTCTCACCAAATAGATCAAAGAGAACACCTTTGTTAGACCAATTATCGTACCAAAAGGAAGTGTTCTTACCATCACCTATAAAGAGTTTGTATAGTGGCTTTGCCTCATCTCGAATAGCTTCTGTTGTACAAGATCTTTTCAAAGATTCAAAACAACCCTAACCAAACCACTAGCATTCTCTGCCTCAAGTCTCTAGGCCATCATGCTTCTTTCACCTCCCAATTCCTCTTCTACTGCACCTCACATACAATCACATTATAACCATGTCATAAACAGATATAAGGAAGATGATGTTGAAAACACGTTTTATTTGTCTACACTTACAAAGATTCAAAACAACCCTAACCAAACCACTAGCATTCTCTGCCTCAAGTCTCTAGGCCATCATGCTTCTTTCACCTCCCAATTCCTCTTCTACTGCACCTCACATACAATCACATTATAACCATGTCATAAACAGATATAAGGAAGATGATGTTGAAAACACGTTTTATTTGTCTACACTTACCCTCTAGGCCATCATGCTTCCTTCACCTCCCAATTCCTCTTCTACTCCACCTCACATACAATCACATTATAACCATGTCAAAAGCAGATATAAGGAAGATGATATTGAAAACACGTTTTATTTGTCTACACTTACCCTCTTGTGCACTAGTGTGTAGGTTTGATCTGTTCCAGATGACGAAGAGTTGTCGCTGTCCGAATTTACATACCCGACACATGGGTAAAGCCTTTATAATGACTTTTAAGTACTTTTTAGAAACACACAAACCAATCACACCAAACTTTAATTAAGTTTTTTAACAATCTTATTCCAATAATAAGATTCTTAAATAAGTCATTAAAGTCTTTATAGACACACACAGCAATAACACTCCCTCAGAAAAGTAAATAGTTTATAGTTTAGAAACCCTAATAAAAAAGTAAATAGTTTAGGAAATGTAATTTTAAAATCACATTAGACACTTATTTATTTTAACTCTCAGTTCACAACTTATGCTTCATCTTCATCTCCATTTGGTTCAGGTTCCTACAATGAAGTAAGTACAATTAAGTTTTCTATTTTGAAATCATACTCTTTTTATTTGATTCAAATAGGAAAAACATATATATTAATTTGTATAAAATTTCAATCATATTTAATGTCTAGGATAATTTTTAATTAAATGTTAACATACAATTAAATTACCTGTAAAGTACGCCCGATATGTTTGAGAGACGATGATAACTGATCTTCCATGATATCGAGCCTTTCCAAATCGAAAACCGTCTCCGGATTGCCTGGATTCCAAAGCTTCATATGATCTCCCGTTGAGAGCCTATTCTGAAAGACTAGCCAAATCCAAAAAGAGAATTTGGGTGTGGCATGGGGAAACCACGAGGTCATGCAACACCTTAGTTAGATTTTTGTCGCTTATATATAACCAAGTGTATTTTGAATAAAACTTAGGTTTGTATATGTTACCTGATTTAAGCCACAAGTGCTGGTCCGAGTTGTGCCTGGGACTTGTCTGAATGGCTCGGAGCTCATTTCCACTTCTCTCATTCCCTTGTTTCTATGGTTGCGAGGATGCCTATTGGTTAGTGCTTGATGGATAGTCGCTTGTTTGGGGCACCAAATAGGTCAAAGAGAACACCTTGTTAGACCAATTATCGTACCAAAAGGAAGTGTTCTTACCATCACCTATAACGACTCTGTATAGTGGCTTTGCCTCATCTCGAATAGCTTCTGTTTTACCTAACAGGCTTCATATGATCTCCCGTTGAGAGCCTATTCTGAAAGACTAGCCAAATCCAAAAAGAGAATTTGGGTGTGGCATGGGGAAACCACGAGGTCATGCAACACCTTAGTTAGATTTTTGTCGCTTATATATAACCAAGTGTATTTTGAATAAAACTTAGGTTTGTATATGTTACCTGATTTAAGCCACAAGTGCTGGTCCGAGTTGTGCCTGGGACTTGTCTGAATGGCTCGGAGCTCATTTCCACTTCTCTCATTCCCTTGTTTCTATGGTTGCGAGGATGCCTATTGGTTAGTGCTTGATGGATAGTCGCTTGTTTGGGGCACCAAATAGGTCAAAGAGAACACCTTGTTAGACCAATTATCGTACCAAAAGGAAGTGTTCTTACCATCACCTATAACGACTCTGTATAGTGGCTTTGCCTCATCTCGAATAGCTTCTGTTTTACCTAACAGAGACCACTAGACTACATATAATCACTAAACCAATACAAAATGTAAGAAATTTAAACTTTAATAGGTGTTCAATTGAACACCCTAAGCCAAACGTAGGTCCGCCGATGAATATGATACAAGATCTTTTCAAAGATTCAAACCAACCCTAACCAAACCACTAGTATTCTCTGCAACCACTAGTATTCTCTGCCTCAAGTCTCTAGGCCATCATGCTTCCTTCACCTCCCAATTCCTCTTCCAATCCACCTTACATACAATCACATTAGAACCATGTCAAAAAACAGATATAAGGAAGATGATGTTGAAAACACGTGTTATTTGTCTACACTTACCCTCTTGTGCACTAGTGTGTAGGTTTGATCTGATCCAGATGACGAAGAGCTGTTGCTGTCCGAATTTACATACCCGACACATGGGAAAAGCCTTTATAAAGACTTTTAAGTATTTTTTACGAACACACAAACCAATCACACCAAACTTTAATTAAGTTTTTAACAATCTTATTCCAATAATAAGATTCTTAAATAAGTCGTTAAAGTCTTTTATAGACACAAAAACCAATAACACTCCCATAAATAGTTTATAATTTAGAAACCCTAAGAAAAGTAAATAGTTTAGAAAATGTAATTTTAAAATCACATTAGAAACATAATTATTTCTCTAGGCCATCATGCTTCCTTCACCTCCCAATTCCTCTTCCAATCCACCTTACATACAATCACATTAGAACCATGTCAAAAAACAGATATAAGGAAGATGATGTTGAAAACACGTGTTATTTGTCTACACTTACCCTCTTGTGCACTAGTGTGTAGGTTTGATCTGATCCAGATGACGAAGAGCTGTTGCTGTCCGAATTTACATACCCGACACATGGGAAAAGCCTTTATAAAGACTTTTAAGTATTTTTTACGAACACACAAACCAATCACACCAAACTTTAATTAAGTTTTTAACAATCTTATTCCAATAATAAGATTCTTAAATAAGTCGTTAAAGTCTTTTATAGACACAAAAACCAATAACACTCCCATAAATAGTTTATAATTTAGAAACCCTAAGAAAAGTAAATAGTTTAGAAAATGTAATTTTAAAATCACATTAGAAACATAATTATTTGAACTCTCAGTTCACAACTTATGCTTCATCTTCATCTCCATTTGGTTCAGGTTCCTACAATGAAGTAAGTACAATTAAATTTTCTAGTTTGAAATCATAAAAGAGTTTAGTCTTTTATTTGATTCAATTATGAAAAACACATATATTAATTTGTATAAAATTTCAATCATATTTAATGTCTAGGATAATTTTAATTAGATGTTAACATACAATTAATTACCTGTAAAGTACGCCCGATATGTTTCAGAGACGATGATAACTGATCTTCCATGATATCCAACCTTTCCAAATCAAAAACCGTCTCCGGATTCTCCCAGTCCCTTCCAAATTTTCAAAAGTATGTTAATAAACAAAGAGTAGTTAAACAAATTACTCGAATAATTAATCTTTTGTTTTTAATCATTACCACAAAATTATCTCCTTCTCACCAATCGATTCCCCTAGTTCGTCAAGTTTTTCTTCCTTGTTAGGATCCTAAATTTTAAATTATTATTTACAAAAAAAACTTCATCTCCATTTGGTTCAGGTTCCTACAATGAAGTAAGTACAATTAAATTTTCTAGTTTGAAATCATAAAAGAGTTTAGTCTTTTATTTGATTCAATTATGAAAAACACATATATTAATTTGTATAAAATTTCAATCATATTTAATGTCTAGGATAATTTTAATTAGATGTTAACATACAATTAATTACCTGTAAAGTACGCCCGATATGTTTCAGAGACGATGATAACTGATCTTCCATGATATCCAACCTTTCCAAATCAAAAACCGTCTCCGGATTCTCCCAGTCCCTTCCAAATTTTCAAAAGTATGTTAATAAACAAAGAGTAGTTAAACAAATTACTCGAATAATTAATCTTTTGTTTTTAATCATTACCACAAAATTATCTCCTTCTCACCAATCGATTCCCCTAGTTCGTCAAGTTTTTCTTCCTTGTTAGGATCCTAAATTTTAAATTATTATTTACAAAAAAAAAAGTTTTTCAAACATTTTTTAGAAAAAAATATATATTCCTAGGTGGTAAATATTTACATACCTTGGTCTGGGGCACTTCATTGCTGCAATAAGTATAACAAAATTAGATCTAATATGCTGAATAAATATACAAGCATATTGTTTGAATTATTTAAACTATATTGTACCTTCCAGGGAGAAGTTCAGTTTCATCTTTCTTCATCTGCTTCTCTATTATCTATACATATAACAAAAATATATATAAAATGTAAGAAGCTTAATTTTGCTAATTTTATAAACTTTGATTGATAATTGTAAAGTGATGAGTAAGTCAAACCTTCATTGTGTAGGATCTCCTAAAAGCATACATACACACACAAAAAATAGTAGATATTAGTCATTTTTGTAAAATAAAAAATAACAAAACAAAACCCTAAGTCAAAATTTTTATGAATTAATAATAATTTTTTCTTTTTATCTGACCTCTCCTCTCGTTCTTCCAATGAAATCTGGCAAAACTTCTCCATGATGTCCTTGAGGGATCTGCAATTTCATAAGCATAAT
>CM071720.1:19420185-19433117 GCA_036630335.1 Physaria fendleri | reverse complement strand
AAAAAAAAAAAAAAAAAAAAAAGTGCGTATATTTATAAGTTTAAGCAAAAATATTGACTAACCAATCCAACCAGAAATAAAAACACCGTGGACCATGTATTCGATAATAATAATAATAATAAAAACTGCACAATGAGCATAAGTATATTTAGGGGTGGGCAAGAGTACTTGGTACTTGCCCGACTCGTTAGGCTTGACTTGTACCCGCCTCGTAAATACAAGAACTTGTCCCGTTCAAGTCAAGTAACAAGTCGGATTTCGTCATTACTTGCAAGTAGGGGTGGGCAAGAGTACTTGGTACTTGCCCGACTCGTTAGGCTTGACTTGTACCCGCCTCGTAAATACAAGAACTTGTCCCGTTCAAGTCAAGTAACAAGTCGGATTTCGTCATTACTTGCAAGGCAAGTAACAAGTACAAGTTTGTTTTCTATTACTCGTATAAAAATACTTTTTATCCATACAAATATTATCTGGTACCTCAATATATATTTGTTATTTGTAAAATATATTCACTACCCACAAAAAAAAAAATTCGTTACTCGCAAAAAAACATACGTTATCTACAAAAAATACTTGCTATATATCAAATAATTTAAAATATATATAACAAATATAACAAGTACTCGTTACTTGCAAATACTTGTAGCGGGACAAGTACTCGCAAGCCTCGAGATTTTCGACAAGTACTTGTTTAGGCGTGTACTTGTTTCCGGCAAGCCAAGTATCAAGCCGAAAAGTTTCATTACTTGTCAAGCCAAACCAAGTAACAAGCCGGGCGAAAATAACAAGTACTCGTCCCGCGCCCACCCCTAGCGAAAACTGGGTAGCACAAATGGTAAACACTCATCTACACGTGTGCGCCGACGAGGGTTTAAATCATAGCTTCTGAACAAAGTATCAACCATGGACAGATTCGGGTTTTCATTAAAAGAAAAGGTATAATAATTAAGAAGACATTTATGATTTGGCATGAGTAGAGAGGTATTTTTGACTTTGATCCACAAAGTTTAGAAGTCCATGATTTACCTTTGAAACCAAAACTATATATATTGGGCCTGATTGGTTGAACTTATAATTTTAAAATTCAAACTTGGTCTAGTGATTTTGATATCTTATACAATTTATTAGATCCCCTTGTTTCGAACTTGTTATAGGCCTTGTGGGACTTTGCTTTAGATTCTTTGTATAAATCGTGGATCCTTGAATTCATTGAACTTGTTATAGGCCTTATGGGACTTTGCTTTAGATTTTTTGTAGAAATCGTGGATCCTTGAATTCAATGAACTTGTTATAGGCCTTGTGGGACTTTGCTTTAGATTCTTTGTACTTTGCTTTAGATTCTTTGTATAAATCGTGGATCCTTGAATTCATTGAACTTGTTATAGGCCTTATGGGACTTTGCTTTAGATTTTTTGTAGAAATCGTGGATCCTTGAATTCAATGAACTTGTTATAGGCCTTGTGGGACTTTGCTTTAGATTCTTTGTATGGACTTTGCTTTAGATTCTTTGTATAAATCGTGGATCCTTGAATTCATTGAACTTGTTATAGGCCTTGTGGGACTTTGCTTTAGATTTTTTGTAGAAATCGTGGATCCTTGAATTCATTGAACTTGTTATAGGCCTTGTGGGACTTTGCTTTAGATTCTTTGTAGAAATCATGGATCCTTGAATTCATTGAACTTGTTATAGGTCTTATGGAACTTTGCTTTAGATTCTTTGTAGAAATCGTGGATCCTTGAATTCATTGGAGTTAACATCTAGAAGGTCTAAGTCCTTGATGGCTTGGGCCCTAGATGTGTGTTTAGCCTTCAACTTGCTTGGTTGGTAAGTGACATCATCTAGCCCCATGTGGTTTGTATTAGCCTAAATGGCATTTCCTACTCAATAGAAATTGATGTTTGTGCCTTTGTGGGAAAAATATATATATATCTTTTACTGCAAAATTAAATATCTCCTATTGCCCCTATTGCCAAAATTACACATACATAGTTCTATAAATAGAACTAGGGTATTAAATAGGCAAAACTCTTTTTTGGCTTAGGACATCCAAAATAATTGGTCCATGTTGGCATCCAATTCTGGTGGTTGGGCTTGTAATTTCAAAATTACTATTATTCATAGTTCTGTTAAAAATAAGAAAAACCTTTTTCTTTTTTTTCTTTTTTTTTGGATTAGGACATCCAAAAACTCACGCATCCAAAATCATTGGACCGTCCTAGGAAATAAAAATATATATAATGTTATGTCAACTACTTTCAAGGTTGCAATTGTACTAGATTTCATTTTTGTTCTCTCTAACTTCCTAGACACAAGGATCCTTATTTTCATAAACATGAACCCTACACATAAGATAAGATTAACGAAGAAACTGTAGTTTCATACCTAGAAGATGGAATATGAGCAGCCAAAAAGAGTTTTCAAGTGCTGAGAAAGTTTCAATATGTACGTCTCTTCTGTGCTCCTATTCCACCATCCCCAAACCTTGTAACTCTACAGTTAACCTTTCATACTCTTTTTTCATGTTCTCGAGCTCACTCCTAAGATTCATAGCCTGTGCAGACAAAACCCAGATTATATCACCACAAAATCAGTATCATTTTGCAAAACTTTATTTAAAAACTCATTGTTGAATCTCATTGTCCAATATATGAAGATATAGGCCAATCTACCAATTAATGGAACTGCAGTAGATAGTTTAATTAAAAGACAGGAAAAGACTTGAGGAGTGATGCTAAACTAGTTCCATATCTTTGAGGAGATTGAGATTTGACATGAAGAACAATGGTAAGTCAAAAGGGGTGTTAGTGTCAAAAAGGGAGTACCTTGACTTCAAGGTTTTGACTTCGCACCTTGTGGTCCAGGCATCTACATATAAGAAATGCAATAAAGTTTTGGCAGCATGCTAAAGAGATGCGGAAATTGAAAATATGTATTACATGATTTAACTTACTTTGTTCGGAGTTTCTTGTTTTCTTCCATCAACTTAACAGTTTCAGTATCTTGTGAGCGAATTGCAGATCCATTGATAAACTTCAGAACAAGTGCAAAGCCAATGAAGTCAGAGAAATAGAATGGGTAGATGCAGTTACAAACTAAAGTTACTATCTTGTTTTCGATGTGGGTACATTCGCATGGGATATCACACATGGCAAATGCCATTTTTACTACAAATAGTGATCAAATGACATTTCTAGTCAGCAATATCTAATGTTTTGTACAGCATCTAGGTATTGGGCGCAGTCATGGGATTAAACATGTTCAACACGAAAGAAAGAGAAGAAACATATTTTGAGGTACCTGTTCCACCCTATTCTGCCCCGGGACAGTAAAGCTATCATTTCCAACCTTTCTTTTTGACGCACTTGCAACAGAATCAGGATGTTCTTTCCTCTTCTCCAACAGCACTGCAATAATATCACAACCATCACATATCAGTATCAGAGAGTTCGAAAATGCTGGAACAGGAAAATACACAGTACAAACGACGTCCAACAAAATGAATGTGTGCAATTAACTCTTCTTTCCACATCACCATAATAATAGCAGAAACACTTGTAATCAGTTTGAAAAGTTGTCAGTTTTCCAGTAAAATGTCGGGTATGAACAAGTTGCAATCACTATACAGAGCATTTGCAGCACTATCATTTTTATGTTTCTTAACATGGGCATAATCCTGGTCCGGTCTGGCCTAGACCGGGCAATCCAATATCAGAACTATAATTTGTTAGTCAAAGACTATGACCCTAATTTCATCATAATTCAAGTTTGAGTAGCATTTTACCTGGTTCGACTGAAACTCTAGGAAGAGGTGCCAAATTTCGTTGTGGAAAAGCTGCTTCGAAGCCTGGAGGAGGATTTATTACTTGTCTAACGGCAGGTTGAACATTTTGAGGTATCTGAGGACGAGGCCTCTTATTTACTCCATACCCTATCAACTCACAATGGCAGACCCTATTAAAGATTCCAAACCACTTGAAATAGTAAGAACTTCTGGAAAATGAAACAAGCCAGCCCAGATGATTGGGGAATTTTTTAGAAGCAAATCAAAATGGGCTTCTACCATACACTAGGAAAACTCCACACCAGCGACAGTGAGGGATACATAAAAGTAGCAACAGAACAGCCACCAAAAAGACAAGGCTTAAGAAATTACCAATACTCAGCTGTCATTTCCTTCAAACGGTTTTCAAGCTTCTGAAGAAGAACAGTTTTCTCAAAATCCTGCTTGTTATGTGTTGGCTCAACAAAATTAGCTTCTAAAACACCTGCAAGTATTATACAACTTAACATAAGTTCCCCCATCACAGAACTGTGCTACAAACAACCAAATCAGTGGAATTCTACAGACTTATCAAAGATGGATTCATTTTGCAGTTTCTTACCTACAACCCCTCTTCCTTTACTGCTTGAACAGCTTATGACCTGCCAGAATGGCTGAAAAGAGCGAAAATAAACAGGCAAGGTCACAGAAACATACAAGATTGGTGTAGAATCATGAGAGAAACTTGACAAGATACTGAGTTGTGTGGTCTTAACTGGGGTAAGAAAACTTGTGAAGCAAATTTTGAATTAAAATGGTAAGTAGAATAAAAGAAAAAAAAAATTATATGCATCTCAGTATCAGTGGATATAAATCTGTAACATTTTTCTTGGGTTATATAAGGTAGGCCGTACAAAATTTAAACCAATATCCCAGTCTACGAGAATTCTCTTTTCTATTAAACTGAACTAACATATTTAACACATCAAAACTCACCATAATAAGGCGGTTCTTGTGATAAACACAGAACCCATGGAGGTTTACTTTGGGAGCTTCTTTCAGAAATCCAATCGTCGTTACAACTGCAGCCTGCTCATTGAATACCAAGATTCGAATCATAATTAAGGAGAAAAACAGCTAAGAAGTCTTCAAAGAAGAAAAACAAAGGCATCCAGATATATTGTGCACCTCTTCAAATCCAGCAGCATGAGGCCTATACAAGATGTACTGCGGATGCTTGAGATCATCAGCAACATTATGATGTTGGACAACCTTACCACGCAAAATTATCTTGAAAGTCTCAGGAATCCGCAAGTACAATATAGATAGATAAACCTGCAAAAAGGTAACAGCAGTGGAAAGGATAAGATTTCAGTTGCATGCTAGTTAGCTAGCATATGTATAAACACAGTTGCGCAAGCGTTTTTGAATATACAGCTGCCTGTAGCATTTTATCTGTCTCTGTGTATAACGTACTGCCCAAGAATATTCATGAGTTCATTCATTATTCATGAATACATTCATATATACATGAATGATTCAATTTTATCGGGTAAACTAGTGGCACATGAACATCAACATAACATAAACAGTTTATGTAAACATTATTGACCAAAAGGATAGAAGCTTACACAAAGAGAGTAAGTAAACCGGCTTGCGATATGATCATTCAGAATCTTAGATCCAGTTTTTGTATTGCTTCCTTCAATGAGAATATCCTATTAAAAACAAGAAACAAAAAGAAGATCTCAATTAAATGAAAATACTTGGCAACAAAAAGAAGATCAGAAACATGTAAGATAAAGAATATTAACCTCTGCAACTGTGTCAAAGTCTAATTCCAATTTAGCATCGCTGTTGAGCCACAAATTATAGACGATAATTTTTGTCCCATGTTGTCCAATGTTGTCAAACTGACACAAAGTAACATATTACAGAAGAAAGGAACTTAGTGGTAACATATTATGTTAATATCAGGGGGAAAGCCAGACAAAGAACATGTCTACGTAAGGAAGCCTAATTTAAGCGCACAATCAAGTCTTGAATTGCAGTTTTCTTAGCTGGGCATTCATTCATCCCATATCATCAAGGAGGGAAAGGATATAAATACTAACTTAGGAAACTTATTATATGAAACTTAACCCTCATAAAAGTTTTTATGGATGGTATCATGGCAAGGAAATAACAGTTGTGAAACCCAAAATTTAAAATCAAGAAACCAAAAATATACAGTTTGTACACAATATGGGTCAAATGGAAGAAAATTAAAATAAATTTGTCTGTACCTGCTGCAAAAGTTCTGCCTCTGTTGAAAATGGAGACCATTCTAGTAGAATGGAGAGACTTGATATAAAATGTTCTCGGTCTTGGACTGTCTTGAATTCATTAGCCGATGCATTAAACTCGTAATCCAACTGAAAATCTCACAAGGCAACAGTCAGATTACAGAGAAAAAAGGTATATTTAAATGTGTGTGAGAGAGAGACAGACACTCACAATGGGAACAACTATTCTATCATGGCCAGTACGCGTCAGGTACGTATAAGAAAGTAGCCCTATACTTTGTGTCCATGTTCTGCTCAGATGGAAAAGAAAAGATTTAACACCTTTTCTCGTTTAGAAAGAAAATTGAAAAAAAATGAATAATGGTGGCAACCATGAAGGTAAATGGCAATCCATGTACATTCAAACTATTTTTTCTCCCTCCCCCCCCCCCCCCCCCCCCCCCCAAAGAAAAAGATTAAGATTGACAAAAGATACATAATTGGAACACCAGCACATAGAATAACAATGGCCACTCACTGGTTCTTTAAATGGCGGCTGAAAACAATGACATCTGCCCCAAGTCTCATTGTGCTGGTCTTGAAACCATTTCCATCTAAAGAATCAAAACGAAGGATGAGATACGCAATAATAACTAAAGATATGTGTTGTAGAATCATATTAAATATACGAGTTCCAAAAGCAAAGAGAAAGGCCATACATCTTCCAATGGCTGAAGCTGATTTCTTATCGGAGAATCCAAAACCCATACAATGTCGAATTGCCTGAGGATCCATCCCACCACCATCATCTGAAATTTTCTTGCAAAAATGATTAGAAGTCTTTCACTGGCTACCCCCGCCCCTATTATGTGACGCAAACTTAATCCAAACAATATCATGCAAAAGTACCTTGAATTAGTAATGCTGCTGTACCATCCCTTGGATTTGTGGTTTTATCTACAATGACAAAAGTGGCCCCATTTTGGATCTATAGGGTGATGAAGATACAGAGCACAAAACGATATTAATAAATTATCATCCAGAATTTTGAAGATTATCTGGATGAAGATTATCCGGTTCTTTAGATAATCAACATTCTAAAGATGATCTTATTCAAATCATTTGCAGTAATGAACAAGTAACATCAAGCACATCCAAAGACAGGACTCACCTCATCAACAGCATTGTCAAGCAGTTCTGCAACAGCTGCAGGTAGAGACAAGAAAATAAGTCTTGTTAACTAATGATTGCTAGTCCCACAAAAACGAGGAATTGTGATTGTTTACACATACCACCAAAAGCCCATTTATGTGAAGTAGCATTAGAGTGAAGGAACATTGGGTGCACATGAAGATAATTTTGTCCATCTGTGAAACATACATTAAGAAACATAAGCAAAATGCTTCCACAAGGCA
Source organism: Physaria fendleri (assembly GCA_036630335.1). Classification (NCBI taxonomy): domain Eukaryota; kingdom Viridiplantae; phylum Streptophyta; class Magnoliopsida; order Brassicales; family Brassicaceae; genus Physaria; species Physaria fendleri. The sequence goes on along the minus strand of CM071720.1, from coordinate 19,425,677 downwards.
TAGGAAATCATGTACTCTGGCTTGTATTACTCAAAAACATTATAACCAACTCATCCTTCAAAGAGTAACTAATAGATAAAATAAGAAGTATGCCATACTTGGTTGCTTAGACTTTGAACTCAACTCATCAGTGTAGTTTCCAGCTTTCCAGAATTGCCTACAAACAGGGGCTGCACAAATATTAGACGAAGAAGTGACACCACCATCTTCAGGTGGCGTACGGACCTGATCAACCGCACTAGTGCCACTTTGACCGATTGATCCTCTATTTTCTTCTGAATCTTGATGTAGAGTATCTCCTTTAGAACCATGCATAGTCCCAGGCTCGGATTTAACAACCACAGCATCATGAGAAACGTTTGTAATTCCGTTATAGCTCATCTTGTTTATCTGGAAGTAAGTAATCAATATCTACCCAAAACCACCGAAATCGAACTCAGAAAAAAAAATGTGACCTAGAAAATAAAAAATTAGGGGAAAAACAAAATCACAGAGGCTGAGAAAGAGAGAAGATCTTTACTACGAAGAATTTTAAGTTTACCTGAAAACGAATCTCAAGCAAAGCGATCCATGGTGTTTAAAGTATGAGAGATTTTAGATAAAGCAGTTAAGAATTTAGTCAAAAAATGGTGGCTACTCTTAGGGTTTTTCTTGACGACTACTCTTGCCTCACTTCGACTTCGCTTTCTTGGTAGAAATTTGTTGACGGCGAAGAGATACGAAGCCGGAGAGTCAAGGAGTGAGGGTGTATGTAGTTGCCGGAACAATATTCCGGTGAAAACAAAGCTATGAATCGGAGAAAAAATAAGTTAATCAAAATCTGTCAGAGAGAAAAGAGTAGAATCAGATGCGACGGAGGAAGGAGATATGATACGGATTCCGAGGCGAAAAAGCTCTGAGAAAGGTAAGTGAAAAATTTGTAGAGGGAAAGGGTTTGTTTGTTGCTTCTATGGGAAAGAGGAGGAAGATATAGAAATATTTTGGGGACAGCTCATATTTATTATCTATTAATTATTTTTAACTAATTAAACCAAACTTTGTTTTGTGTATTAGTTTTATAATTGGTAATTTGTAAAATTTGTAAAATATAAATTAAAATTTAAGAAATTGATTAATTTCTAAACTAAAAATGTATTTATATTTATTAAAATATAAAGTTACTCTAAATTTGATCCGGAAAAAACGGTGAAAATCTAGAAAAACAACGTAAAATTCGACACAAAATTTAAAACTATTTGAACAGCATCATCGACTATATATCCAAAATATTAAATTTAAAACTATCTGAACAATATCATAGCCTATATATCCAAAATATTCTAAATTTTGAAATACTTCATTAGAAATCCAAACATCTATGCCTAATTATTACTATTATAATTATTATTATAAATGATCATAATACATAAACTCATATAATTAGTTTAATTTATGAATATATTTATACAATAATTTATTATTTTTGAAAAATAAAACATTTTTCACTTCCATTTTTCAGCGTTACAGTACACAAGCAGTCGTTACAATTTAAAAGGTTACACGTGTAAACCACATTAAAAAAATATGTGATGGGCGTTGGCATCTCAGCAGACGTTACCATTCTGTAAACGTATTTCTAATAAAAAATTTAGTATTTATTGGGAGAATCGGAAATGAATTTGAATGGACGGTGGATATGATTGTTCAAGATTTTTAAAATGAAGAAGAATCTAGAAGATTATGATAATATTTCACATTAATAAAGAGATTTCGCAATATCTTAATTTAGGAATGAAATCTTTTAATTAAGGAATATTTGCATTTATATTTGAATTTATCGAGAAAAATAGATTTATAATTTTCTATAAACATAATTTTGTAACGTTATCTTCATGAGAATCTAATAACAATTAATTCTAAAGATTCTGTTGTTATTACCATCAATTTATTAATATTCGGTGTATATATTTTTTCTATTATTTTTGTTATTATACTATCTACAATGATTTATCTATTACATATATTGGAGTCCAATAAAGATACACATATATAAGATTGTGGGCTTAAAAATGTTACAATTTTAAATATTTTAAATCCAAGGAGACATATGTCGGCCATGCAAGCGGGTGAAACGTCATTGGCTGTTGAAGAGGTGGTTGGGATTCTCGACATGTGTCGGCCATGCAAACAGGTGAGACGTCATTGGCTGTTTGGGAGGTGGCTGGGATTGTCAACATGTGGCATCCAATCTGATGCACGGGAGTTGAGTAGGGATGACGCCGGTTGTAGCGACGGATGCTCCATGTTGCGGTGGCCGTTTCGGCTCCTTATTTCCTTAGATGCATGTGGCTTTGTCGATGTTTGCCGGCTGATTCTGCAAGTTAAAACAAACAAAGAAAAAGATTGAAAGAAATTCACATCGAGGTCATGACAATGTTACTGTTCTGAGCTCCACGGTGTCTTCAAAATGAGTAAGACCAAAAGCGACATGCCTGAAGCATTTGTGCGTAGATTTGTTAGATCTTGTTAGAATTACATAAAGCTATTATTTTCCATAAGAAAATCCATAAAAAACCATTTTTACATCACTTTTTTATCATCTCTATACATATTTACGTATTTGAAATTATTTTGAAGAAAAATCCATAAAAATCTCATATTTGTATCATATAGTTTAATAAAAAAATTAAGGTGGTCCATCTTTATTTTGATTTTGCTTTTAAATTTGTACTCTATTTTTTTTTTCTTTTTACTTTTGCTTTTTACCTTTTTGTTTTGCTTTTTACTTTTTTTAATTATTTTAGGAGACATGACGGGCGATACGAACATGGTTCATATCCTAGCAGTTATACAAAACCTCAAAACCAACCTCGGAACACAGTTACAACACCTCAGGACTATTGTGACGGCTATAGAGTGACCGACCCCGAATTTACACAGAGGTTCTCGGAGAATTTTAGAAGTTCCATCTAGATGTGCATGAGATTTGCACAGAGTTTGGAATGCACGAGATTTGGCTAAGAGTCCGAGTCGCCTATAATTTTTACGAAAACAGAAAGGCCCAAGTTTTTCACAGAGATGACTTGAATAGGATTATGAGTTAGATGAGTGTCAGATTCCTCCTCAAAACAGGATGTGATCTTTCAGTGGGCGAGCTGGAGATGACACATACTTTTGGGATCATATACCATTGGACCCATTGACGAAGCATGAGAGGGCTATCACCAATGTGCCAACGATATTGTTGGAGGAGAAAACAAAAAAACGCACCTACTAATATCCAAATAGATCGTGAGTCAATCTATCCAACAATCCTTTGCTTCAGTCATCGAAATGTTCTTTCTCGCTTAACTTCATAAACTTCTTCGTCTTCTTATCTTGAGTTTTTTTCATCAATTGTTTAGCCTCCTCTTGTCTCATGACTATTTTTCTAATAGTTCCAACCCTTCTCTTTCAATTGTTTAAATTTATTCCATTATCTGTTAATCACTTCCATAGATTCGCCCTTGCTTTTCATTTTATCCTTTTATAATTGCATAATTTCCCAAAGGACGAGCAATGGATCCTATACCCTTGCTTTTCATTTTATCCTTTTATAATTGCATAATTTCCCAAAGGACGAGCAATGGATCCTATAGAGTTTGATCTACTTCCATCACTTTCATAAGATCTCTTAGATCTAGTGCCTCTAGAGCTTTTATTTCCTCCCTCATGACTAATATAATGTGGTTGATAACGAACAACATTCATACACTAAATTGAAATGAGAAATTAATATGATTCATGTGCTTTTCCAACACATCATTCTCTAACCATCCACTTTGTTGTATACACGTAGTGTTATCATGAGCATCAATCCACTTGCTCAGTATTTTCTTATATAGTTGTAATTATTTCTGCATGTATCTTCATCACGTGGATGATATGATGAACAATACAGCTGAGGAGAGGATGACATACCAGAATCTCGCTCTTTATTTGGATAATTGTTGTTTGATTTATGCTAGTGTTAGAGTTTGCTAGGTTGAATAAAAACTTAGGTTGTATCAACGAATTTTATTGAAATTGAGTTGTATTGTTTGCTATGATTTATCTAATTTATAGGATTAATTGAATAAAATTTGAAAATTAGACGGTTTAGTAGTCTAAATCTTAAGTAATAACCGGGCAATGGTTGTTTCAACTACTAAAAAATTATTTGTGTAAAAAATTTAAAAAACTTATTTGCTTCAATATTTGAAACAACCATAGTTTGGTATATTTGCTTCATCATCTTGGAGTAAATAAATTAAAAGGTGACTAGATTAATAAGATTCATTAATTCATAATCTGGAGGATATCTTGAAATAAGTGATGACATGGAGAAATTTGGTGGATAATCACTGTTAGTATATTTTGTGATTGATTGGAAGATTGACTTTAAAATTGAAAATTATTGAGACTTGGATTATTAATTAGACAATTATGAGAATTTTGAGTGCTACTTCATTAAAAATATGTTTTTTTGTATGTTTAAATTAAATAAAACAAGATTCTATAAATGATGAATTTTGTATAAAGATAAAACATAAATTTTTTATTTATTTTGTGTCATCATGATTATTAATTTCGTTGATTGAATCAAATTAGTTTTACTGTTAAAACAACGAGGTTAAATTTCCTTAGTTAGTTTCACCAAAAAAACAAAAAAATCCCTAGTCAAATTCTGTTAAAAGGAAAAAACAAATGTTGTCCTAGTAGACAACATAATCTTCAAATCGACTTTTTAAACCCTAAAAGTCGATTTTTGCAACATTCTCAAATCCTAATTAATCGAAAAGTACACACACATATGAACCCAAAGTGTGAGCCCAATATTTTGGGACTTAGGTTTTGTTCCACGGCCCATTAATTAAAGAGCCTTTTGACTGCCAAATTTCGAAAGAACCTGACAAGTTTTAGACTTTGTTCAGTATAAATATTGCAGTTAAACTATGAACAATAACATTGGGTAGATCATCCAATGTAAAAAAAAAAAAGTTACACCATGGTCAACTTTTTTTTTTTTTTTTTTTTTTTTTTTTTTGTCAACTAACGTTTTCGATTAATATAAGGGTTTTAACCAGACTGATTAACCAAAATGAAATTAATCGAAAACTAGTAAAATGAAATTAATGTAATCCAAGTCTTTTTCTATTTTATCTAGTGAACTAGAAACAACAGATTTGCCTTAATGATATTGATATTCACCTGTAGAGTTAGTGGCTTATAGCATCTTGTAACGAATTGAACTAGAAACAACAGATTTGCCTTAATGATATTGATATTCACCTGTAGAGTTAGTGGCTTATAGCATCTTGTAACGAATCGGCTCATTGATTATTGCATCCGAATAAATAAAAAATTCTACTTCTCGTTGAAAAAATAAAATACATCTAAACAACTAACCGAATAAATAAAAAATTCTACTTCTCGTTGAAAAAATAAAATACATCTAAACAACTAACATTATCAAGCCCAAACAGCTAAAAGAG
>CM071720.1:19345927-19356050 GCA_036630335.1 Physaria fendleri | reverse complement strand
ATTGACATGAATAAAACATAAAACGTTTCATTTATATCATTGTTTTCTGACATACTTAATCTCATATTCTGATCCACCATCAGCTATAGCATGAACCAAGATGTTTATCATCCATCTCCAAAACACAATCAAGAAAGTGTTCTTCGAAATATGACTTGGGCTTAAATATCTCAATATTGGCCCAACTTCGAAACAATTTGGGCTTCTCTGAAAATATATAAAAAGGGCCTAATATCTCAAAGATTTATTAATCTAAAGCATTTTCGTAAAATAAAAATTGCAATATTAGTAGGTTTTACAAAATTCTAAGATCGGAATATTAGAGTCTATAGTTATTGGTCTTTAAGTAGAATATAATATTTTCCCTATTACAAAAGATATAAATTGTAAATTTAAGCTTGACTAATGTTTTCTTGATGATTGCTTCCTCATAACCTTAATTATTTCCTCATTAGTCACAAGGTTCCACTTGAATGATTGAGTTTCGATCAATTTAAGATCTCTGTTCATAAAGAAATATCCTTCTTGAGGCAGATTTATCTGACCATTCCTTTGCATGTTATTCAAGGCCTCCCTCAGTTTTTTAACTTCATCACTATTGCTAAACTCCATTCGAATCAACCCGGTCTCTTCAAATGGCTGCACATATACTATCAGCTTTGTCAGGTTGGCCTTGATCTTCTTCATCGGGTTAGAGTCTGACGCTGAACATTCATCGTTTTCAACCACATGACTCTTGCCTTTTCTGTTTCCATCGGATGCAGGTGGCAAAAATTCTCGAGTAATTAAAGATTCATCGTTTTGAACCACTTGATTATTGGTTCTTCTTCCATCGGTTAGAGGTGGCAGTTCTCGAGGAGCAAGTAATTCCTCCAATGTTTCAACGCGCCTAACAGGTGGCAGTTCTCGAGGAGCAATTAATTCCTCAAATGTTTCAACACGCATAAGAGGATATTTGTCCCTTGTTCCGCCTTGTCTCGACATATCTTGAAGTGAATATGCTGGTTTGTTATTTCTTGTTTTGTGTTCTTTTTCTTGTAATGATTTCTTCCTTCTACCTTAGTTCTAGATTTATAGGAAATCCTAACACTTTTATTTTCATATTTGTAAAGTTCTGATTTCCATTTTGTCAAATAGATAATTTCTATTTTCCTCGATAAATAATTTCCGTTTTCTCAAAGGGACAATATTTATCTTTCCGAATATACAATTTCTATTTTTTAGAATGAACAATTCTATTATTATTTTTCAATAGACAATTCTCAGTATACATAATGTATAAATTCCATTTTATTATTGTAAATTCAAGATATTTCATGGGATTGTCAAAATATATGTCCATAAACCAAATCATTTTTTGGGATCCGGTCCCATGAATTGGCCTTGATGGTGATGATGGAGATTTTATAGGTTTGAACCACTAAATTTTCTTCAGGATTGTTGAAGAAGATATACATACGGGAACTCTTGTTAGATAATCAATTTTTATTCCTGTAATAGTTGTCACACCAATTGATACAAGATGATCTATTAAACTAAGAAGATGTTCTCCTATGTGAATTTGTCATGCAATATCAACAAAAGTTTAACTCAAATCTTGAACAAAGTTGGGATATATTTACCAAATTCATTTTTTTCATACCCTAAACTTTAACCCTAAGTCACAACTCCGACATTAATAACAACGTACCATATTTATTTTATTTATTTGTTTTTTTCAAAATAAAAATAAAGAAAGAAAAGAGTACAAAGGGTTTAAGCTTGAATAATAATTATTCTCGATAATAGCTTGCTGATAATGCCAATTGTATAGCCAAGATTCCATATGAATGATCGAGTTTCTATCCACGTAAGCTCTCTTAGTGTTTCTTTTACAAGCAACCAGTGGTCCTCTTTTAATTCAAAAAAACATTCGTATCGGGCCCCGAAATATAGGGGGCCTCGCAAATAAAAAAAATAGTTAATATTATGTATATTACAAATATTTATGGCTTAATGTTGAAGCTTCTCAAAACTGAAGTTGATAAAATCTTACTTACGATCAAATATGTCAAATGATAGGTTGAACGGTTTAGTCATGTTATCAATTGAAAGAGACATGGTTAAACACCTTGATTATGGTTTATATAATTCTATATTACTTTTTTTGCGAAGGGCCTCAATTTTTTTTTCGTATTAGGCCTCGGATCAGGCTGGACCGACTCTGCAAGCAACTACAAGAGATCGTAGTTTTGTACAATATTCATGAAAGTTTTAAGTAATAATAAGGTCCACTTATAAGAATTTTTTTAATGTATACTTGCAAAATAAATGTAATAGTTACAATATTGTTACCCCAAGAATTTATAGTTTACGGTGAAGAAAAAAATAAATTAAAATGAAGAAGTTATTACTCTATTTCAAAATTCAAACCCATTAAAAATAATAAAACGTAAATTAAATTATATTAATTATTAGTCTTAACTAAAATAAATATTTTCCGAAGATATACATTGTAGTTTTTAAATTTGCCATCTTGACCATCCTAATTGTATCGCCAAGTCAGGTCGGGGTTGGTCGTCTTGATCTTTTTCTTCGGGTTGACTGAACCTGATGCTGAAGATTCATCGGTTTGAACTACTACTTGATTCATGTTTCTTGTGCTTCTATCGGTTACAGGTGATACTTCTCTAGGAGCAACTAATTCCCCAAATGTTTGGACACGCATAAGAGGATACTCGGTTTCAGATGGTAGTTCTCGAGGAGAAACTAATTCCCCAGATGTTTGGACACGCATAAGAGGATACTCGGTTTCAGATGGTAGTTCTCGAGGAGAAATTAATTCCCCAGATGTTTGGACACGCATAGGAGGATACTCAGTTACAGATGGCAATCCTCGAGGAGAAACTAATTCCCCAAATGTTTGGACACGCATAAGAGGATACTCGGTTACAGATGGCAATCCTAGAGGAGAAACTAATTCCCCAAATGTTTGGACACGCATAAGAGGATACTTTCGGTTACAGGTGATACTTCTCTAGGAGCAACTAATTCCCCAAATGTTTGGACACGCATAAGAGGATACTCGGTTTCAGATGGTAGTTCTCGAGGAGAAACTAATTCCCCAGATGTTTGGACACGCATAAGAGGATACTCGGTTTCAGATGGTAGTTCTCGAGGAGAAATTAATTCCCCAGATGTTTGGACACGCATAGGAGGATACTCAGTTACAGATGGCAATCCTCGAGGAGAAACTAATTCCCCAAATGTTTGGACACGCATAAGAGGATACTCGGTTACAGATGGCAATCCTAGAGGAGAAACTAATTCCCCAAATGTTTGGACACGCATAAGAGGATACTTGTCCTTTGTACCGACTTGTTTCGACATTATCAAGTGAATATGCTTGTTCTTTTTTCTCGTATTCTTTTTCTATAATGATTTATTCGTTAGAATTTACCACTATAATTTATAAGAAACCATACTACCTTTAGAGTTCTAATCTCCATTTTACCAAATAGTAAATTTCCACTTTCTTTGATATGTAATTTTCACTAAATTTTTTTCCAATGTATATTTTCTTATTTTTCAATGGACAATTTCCTATTTTTCTCGATTTTTTATTTCCATTCTCTGTAGTGAACAATTTTCCAATTGATATTACAATACAAAACAATAATGTAATATAGTTTCATATCATTTAATATAGATTTATGTAACTACTCTACGAAAAAGTAATTTACCAAACAATACATAAAGTATTCAAACAACACACAAAGTAAGACATCAAAAATGTTTTAGCCATGAGAAATTTTGCTAAAATAAGAGTTTTGAGGGCAAACACGAACCTGACTGTTAGATTTCCGACAGATACATGTTTCACGAGCACCCTGCGAAAGAAAAAATGTTTCTTTGGTAAAAGCCTAGATGGTATAACACATGATAAAAGAAGAAATGTAAGAAAAGGAAAAAGACCCATACCATAAAATCTATGTGTCAGTAATGTTAAGTTCTGATGTTGGTCAAGATGACAAAGGCTTATGATTCATTTCTTGGCCTACCTGCTAGTACTCCTGAAGATTCCTGTTCCATAATGGGTTTAAAATCTGCACAATCACAACTTCTTTCAGACATGTTGTGATTTATAAGTTCAGTGAGTGTGACCTTCTTGTAGTGTCATCATCATAATACATATTTTTATTACTGAAAGACCACCAAAAATCTGATGTTAAAATATATAATCAATTGTTAATAAAGAATGCTAAAGTATCAGAATTTGATTGTTTATGACAATTGGTTCTCTTTAATAATTATCATAATGTGGTTTTCGAAAACAACAAAGACACCTTCGTCTATGCTTTATTGTCGCTATCATCCAATAATAAATTAGTTTTATTGTTATTGAAAGACTAAACAAATGTCATGATATGTTAAAATATATTTATTGATTTTTATAAGAGCATGTTGAGAGAATCAGTACAAGTACCATAGCTTGAGATATCAGATCTAACTTTTCTTCTTCTGTCTTCTTCCTAACTTCTGAAGATTATACGATCATGGGTAATGAAGTGTCAAAGGATCCTGGAGAGTCACTACCGTTGATCCATAATCATCTTATGATGCGTGTGAATGATATGAGGAAAGGTGATTGTTGTGGATGCTTTGAAGCTACTAGTGATGGCTACTACTGCCAAAGATGTGATTTTTTCGTTTCACAAAAAATGTGGTGATGAGTCCAACGAATATATCCAACATCCGTCTCACCGTCGTCACAATCTTCGGCTTGTAAGTACATCAAACTATGGGTGCAAATTTTGTGGAAGGAAGAACAGTGACCTATACTATCGTTGCGAAATGAAAAACTGTTGGTTTGACATAGATCTATTCTGTGCCAAATACCCGCCACCAAAGGTTATTGAATTTTCCGAGATGCATCACCACAAGCTCATCCTTCTCAAGAAAGAGGTCAAGTTTGAATGTGATGCTAAATGTGACAAAGATTATTTAGGATTTCCTTACGAATGTGAAGAATGTGATTTAACCTTCCATGTGGATTATGTTTGGCATCCGTCAGAACTAAAAGAACACCCTTTAGAGGTAAATCATTCTTACCACTCTTTACACCCTCTAAAGCTTCACACTAAAGGTCAACTGCCGGATTATTCTGATGGAATTTGTAGTCTTTGCGCAAGCAAGATTGATGATAGATTGTTTTATCATTGTTCTTTGTGCAATTTCATCTTGGATATGCACTGCGTTTTATGCCCACCAGTAAAATCCCTTCTCAATTTGAAAGTTCATGATCACCAACTCACCTTTCTCCCGAGACACGATTCTTTTACATGTAATGCTTGTGGACTCAAAGGAGATGGAAGCCCTTACGTGTGTTTCGAGTGTGGTTTTATGATTCATCAAGACTGTCTTGACCTACCACGCGTCATCAACATCAATCGACATGATCATCGCGTTTACCGAACTTTTGTTCTTGGTGTTGTGAATTCTATATGTGGAGTTTGTCGACAGAAGGTGGATTGGACTTACGGAGGTTTTATTTGTCAAAAATGTCCTGGCTATGTAGTTCATTCTAAATGTGCTACTAGAAAAGATGTGTGGAACGGGAAAGAACTTGAAGGAGTACCTGAAGAAACAGAAGATGGAAAGAACTTGAAGGAGTACCTGAAGAAACAGAAGATATAGAGCCATACGTGGTAATAGACGACAACACAATCCAGCATTTCAGCCACAAAGAGCACTACTTAAGACTTCACGTCAATGATGTTCTATGTGACGACAACAAGTGTTGTAGGGCATGCACCCATCCCATCTGTCTCCAATCCTTCTACAGTTGTTTGGATTGTGACTTCATTCTCCATCAAAAATGTGCTGGATTTCTTAGAAAGAAGCGGCACATGCTACACAATGAACGTTTTACTTTAGTTACAAACAAGGTTGATTACTTTGTTTGTGGTGCTTGTGATAGAACTTGCAATGGTTTCAGGTACGAGAATGACTATACGGCATTAGATGTCCGGTGCATATCAATTTCTGAGCCATTTAGTCACCCAAGTCATCCCGAGCATCCCTTATATAAAATTTCACAAGATGGTGAGAAAAGCAGATGCAGTGGCTGCAACAAAATGAGTAATGGGGCTGATCTGAGGTGTATTGAGTTAAACTGTGAATTTGTCTTGTGCTTCAAATGTGCCACTATACCACTTGTGGTAAAACATAGAGTGAACGATCATCCTCTCTCTCTATGTTACGGCGAAGAGGCAAGTGGTAAATATTGGTGTAACATTTGTGAGAAAGAAACCGATTCAAAAGGATGGTTCTACACATGTAAAGATCAGCAAGCAAGTTTGCATACAAAATGCGTAGTCGGAGACTTTTCAGATCTCATGCCAAGAAGCACAATAGTTAGATGGTCATTTTACAATTATGAGGTAATGCTGAATAATAGTGTGTCTCGTCCGATTTGCTGGAAGTGTAATTTGCATTGCATTTATCCTATAATCTTGTATCACCTAAACGAAGGTACATACTATTGCTCTTTTGAATGCTGGAAGTGAAGCAAGATGCCTTAGCTACACTGTTAATGCTCAAAATAAAATTAAAAAAAAAAACATTAAATTTTCTTTTATGTATTAATTTCCTCAATGTTTTATTATTTCTAAGAATTTTTCTCTTTCAATTTCTTGTTTACATGTTCATTTCTAATAAGAGTTGATTTCCTCAGTGTACTACTCTCTCAGTCTTGGTCTTGAGTCTTGATTTCTATAATAAGGCTTGGCTCACTAAGTAAGTCCCAGTAGTCTTCACCACACTTTTCTTGATTTTTATACAAGAAGGCCTCACTATTTCACAACATAATCAATCATTACCTGATATGCCTTTTCTTTGAGAGTAATCTAATCCCCATTGCTATTCAGATGAACTCAAAGAGACAACAACTTGAGATACTGGAGACAATATGAAGCCCAATATAAAATCATAAGAGATGGTAACTTTGGAATTGTTCTTCTTTACCCTCTAATGTAAGAATCTTTAACAATACTAATCTTTTATTCTATTTACATCCCTTCGTATAATAAAACTCATCATTAGCTCTAGCATTTTCAGTCTCATTGTCTAAATCAAATAGAGCTATTAATGAGCTTAAATCTTCTATAGTTTTAGATCATATTCACTATCAAATAACTAAAGTCAATCTATTGGATGTATAGCCCTTAAATAATTATAAGGTGCCTTTGAATTTATATAGTCCATGTCGTCCTCATCCCTCATCACCATCACCATCCTCATCCTCATGCTCATGCTCATGCTCATCCTCATCCTCATCCTCATCATCATCATCATCATCATCATCATCATCATCATCATTCTCCTCCTCCTCCTCCTCATCCTCATTCTCCTCCTCCTCCTCATCATCATAATAAAAAACATCCTCATGGATGATATACCTAAAATTCCCGGAAGAAAAAATAGAACAACCATTTCAATCCAATTACTTTGGGGCACTAAAAATGAAAGCCATGTAATAATAGCTACTTAATGATGAACCTTGATGAAGCCGGTGATACAAAATTTGCCACTAATGTAACTTCTGGTCTTTGTGTTTTCAGCTCCTCAATAGGTAGTCTACAACAAACAACAGTCTCACATTCATATATATATACATACAAGTTCAACAACAAATCATCAAGAGTGTTACCTTGGTTCAAAAGTTCTACTGCCTCCATCACAAACTAAACCATAGATGCTTGATATGTCCTATAAGGACAAAAACAGAACAAGGCATTTATAAGATAACGAATAGTTACTTGTGTCAAACACAGAAACGTATAAGAACTACAGAAACGTATAAGAACTTACAACTAGTCGAATGGATTTGAAGTCTCCGGCGAGTAGAGAGTTTAAAAACAGCAAAACTTCTCCCTGAGTACTCAAAACTCATGATTTTGAATTTAAAAATGAAATTACAAAACTAAACAAAACTTGCTTTGTTTTACCTCCTTCAGGTTACTACAGTTGCGCAATATTAGAGTCTCCAGTGGACTATCCTTGCAGCTAAGTCCCAAATCCCTACCAACCAAAATCTTAAGCCATTAATAATTTTCTACATAACACTTCAAAGTTATGATCAAAACATTTACTTAAAACGACATGAACCTCAAAAAGCAACCATTCATACAAGACCACCTCGACAGATTTAAGTACTTAATTTGAGTAAAACCCTGCAAAAAAAAACATCACAAATATTATTATTTCGGGTTATATTAGATGGTAATAAAAACAACAAAAATACAGGAGCAATACCTTAATTAATTTTTGTGCTACATCATCAGGAAGCATAAAATGTAGGAGGGATAGTGAAACTAAGTTGGGGCACTCATCCACAAAATCTAATGACCTTGGAGGAGAACTTATAACGCCTATATTACAAGTCACAAAGTACATAACTTTCAGCAAATACTTGAATGAAAAAACAGAGAAGAAATCTTCACAACAAAAACATTTACCTCGTCCATGTATCCCTATGAACAAATCCTTTATCAAGCGACAATTTCTCGTGAGTAAACCTAACAGCTCTAGTTGGTCGTGGTTGGTGTGGCTGATTCCAATATAACTAAATAACGAAAGAGGTAATAAAAGAAATTACCATAAGGAATCAGCAGAATTGAAAGTGAACAAACAGTGAAGTAACAAAAATATCACTCCTCTAAGAAATGTAAAGCAAAGAAGAATTCTTGAATTTCAAAGGATTCAAAAGACAGCTTACAGTCCAATAATCTTCAAATCTGTGAGATTTGAACAGGTTCAAATCTGTGAGATTTGAACAGGCTGACAACACAGGATGTAAGGACTCGCCATCTATCATGACATCGTAAAGGTGTAGACTTCTCAAATGACCCCTAGTTGAATGGAAAAAGATAGTAGTATCACTCAAGAAAGCATACAGATGTTAATTAAACACCAATATTCAAAAAAAAAAAAAAAAACTGGTAAAAATAACTTTCTGTCTGGGCATGGTACATAGATATTGACTTGTCTAATAGTTGGTTATAAAGCAGATACCCAGCCAAACCATGTAGTGGGGTAAGATAGTATCTTATGAGAATATATCCAGGTCCAGCTGGGAGAGAACTTGTACCAAGTTTGAGGGATCTGCAAATTATAAACCAAACCTGAGAGATGGTTTCAAAGCTCCACCAAAAAATAAGCTAGCCGAGAAAAAAAAGAAATCTCACCTGAGTTCTTTTCCTGCCCGATGAATCATTATACACACAACTCGATCATAAACTTGTGTTTCAGCGGTTGTGAGGTCGATGTGGGAGTAACATATAGGATCCATGGCACACCTGTTGAACATCGTGCAGCATGCAGAAGCTCGAATTAGAGACTTTGTATCAAGCATTGAAAAGACCTGAATACATTAGAAAACATATTTTGTTAGACATCACTCCAGAAAACACATGTCATTAGTGACAATATTGTCATGTACAAAGTATGAATAAAGCATTCTTAATTTGTAACATCCATCATGAGATCAGGCAGGAGGATACAGCCCTAAAAACATTGCTACAGATACAACATAGAAGGTATCAATAAATTCTAAGAGCAGATACAAGGTTTCATGATATGAGAATTTTGCATTGTTACCTTAGTGGTTAGTTCAGGGAGGAGAGGCCAAGATATATAATTTTGGAGGAGATAAGGGTTTTCTATGGAGGAGGTAACAGAATGGGCATGGCAAGGTCGCTTGGGATTGGGAGTGTCCATGATACAGATTGTTAAAAGTGAAACGGAAGGAACAGAACGATCAGAACCTTGCTAGGGTTTTGATCAAAAAGGTTTGTGCCATATAGATGATGAAGACGAATGGATTTTTCTAAAACTGAAATAATAGTAAACTTAACCGTTATGGAAACTGAATTAAAAATAGAAAATATCCATTTTTTTTCTTTTTTTTTGGTCAAGAATTAAAAATATCCTTCATTTTTTTTTCATAAATTCGAGAAGATGAAAAGATTAGAAAAATCCAATCAATACAAACCGGATTATTGACGCACTTGGGAG
This sequence comes from Physaria fendleri, assembly GCA_036630335.1. Lineage (NCBI taxonomy): Eukaryota > Viridiplantae > Streptophyta > Magnoliopsida > Brassicales > Brassicaceae > Physaria > Physaria fendleri. The sequence goes on along the minus strand of CM071720.1, from coordinate 19,345,994 downwards.
ATCTTATTATATAAAGTTGAGTTTCAAAGACGATACTCAACGAGATCGCGCCACGTGTCATATAAGG